>QGSO01000421.1:448848-665830 GCA_011037825.1 Carya cathayensis | reverse complement strand
CCCCCCCCCCCCCCCCCCCCCCCCCCCACAACAACAAAAAAAAGCATAGAGGTACCCCCTTCGTCTTCCCCAAGACTCTTACTCTCCCTCTCTCAATTTGAGTAAGAATTCGTCGACAACGGAAGAGTGTCTTGATTTGTGTTGCTGTTACTTTTTATTTTTTCCTTGTTTTCTGTATGTTTGTTTGGTGGGTTGGAGGATGGAAAACACAAGAAACTTGCACTAGTTAGCGTTGGAAACCTTTCTTGTTCGCTTTTTTCAAAGGCTTCTTCACCATTTAATCAAATGGGTCTTCTTTTAAATCTAAAAATATCTCCTACCAAACTTTTCCTGAGCTTAGTTTCTCTTTCATATCATTGAAAAATTATTGTTTTTATGATAATCTTTAAATTGTAAGAGGATTTTGGTCTACGGGATTTCCTGTAAAAGAAAAAGAGAAGGGCTTCGAAACGATAAATTTTTATTGGGATATGAGAGAAACTGTGTGAATTGTAGAACCTTGTTGTAAGAAACATATTTTGCTTGTTGCGATAGAGATGGCACCCAGATCGTTGTTCAGCTTCGAGTTGGAAGACCCACTCGGGCCTAGTTTCAAAGTGGATGGGTGAAAGTGAAAAGCTAGTTTCAAACCTTTTCCAAATGGCTCATGAAAGTGCTCCATCCATCATCTACATTGATGAAATAGATTCATTAAGTGGTCTATATGGAGACCACTTAATGACAGAAATTCTTGTGCAGATGCAGGTACTATTTGTATGGATGGAAGCACTTTAAAATTTCCTTTTTAATTATACGAGCTACTTTTTCTGTGAATATTTTGCAGTGACATTTTAAAATTGTGGATGTGAGACTGGTAATGTATAGTTATAGGGTCCATTTGAAGCAAGATAGATGTAAATTGGTATCTGGAAAAAAATTGGTCATCCGCTTTTCCAGATACCAATTTTTATCAATAAAGTTTTATTTTTGGCATAGTGAGGTGTAACACCCCGTTCCTATAGGATAGAGATGTTACTAACGTACCTAACATATTGCCCGGTAAAGAGATTCATATCCTCAAATATCACATTTATTGCAAACATTAATTAAACTGAACATAACTGTTTAGTTGAAAACTTAAAACTAAAAATGTAAAATAAAAACATAAACTAACCTTATGCGTGACTTTTTATCCAAAAACATAAAAGAACTAAGTCCTTGCTCTAGGTCTATTCCTGGTCCTCCAACTTTACGTCCTTATAACCAACATATGTGACATTTAAACATAGAAGAGAACAAAGAAACAAATAAACAAACAAAAATGAGTCGAATACTCAGTAAATAGTACATCATACAGTAAAATATAACTTAACAAGACTTAATTTTTGAAAAACTCTTCAAACAAACATTTATCATTCATAGATTCTTATAGCATGTCTATTCATCATCAACATGAGCGGAAACATACATAATCATGGTGAACATATAAACGTAAATGCATAATTTACTTATTTATCTTGTCTCTCACTTATTATATGGTGAACCACGCTTGAGTCCGTGGCACACCATAACTTATCCTGACATGGAGTGAAACACGCTTGAGTCCATGTTTCGCTTTACATAAGGTGAACCACGCTTGAGTCCGTGGCACTCTATAACTTGTCATGATATGGAGTGAAACACTCTTGAGTCCATGTTTCACTTTATATAAGGTGAACCACACTTGAGTTACTGCATAACATAACTTGTGGTGAACACGCTTAGGTCCGTATCACCCTTAACATAACTTGTGATGAACACACTTAGGTCTGTGTCATCCTTAACATAACTTGTGATGTACACGCTTAGGTCCATGTCATCTTTAACATAACTTGTGATGAACACGCTTAGGTCCGTGTCATCTCTAACATAACTTGTGATGAATATGTTTAGGTCCGTGTCATTCTTAACGTAACTTGAAGTGAAACACACTTAGGTTTGTGGTTCACCATATCTTAGCATATGGTGAACCACACTTAGGTCCGTGGCACCGTCTTAACGTAACTTGTGGTGAACACGCTTAGGTCCGTGTCACTCTTAAATATCTTATATTTCTTAATGCATGAGATCTTATTTAATATCATGAACTTTTCTAGCATGGCGTATACTTGTAAATGGCATAGCATAACATGACATATCCTTATACATGGCATGGCATAATATGGTATATTCTTGTACATGGCATAATATGATCTAAACATAAACATTTCATGGCATACATGATCTGAGATCTATATGAACTTTACATAACATGCTTGGTCTAAATGACATTACATAGCATATATGATTTAATCACCACATGAACATGGCATACATGATTTAGGTACTACATGAGCATGGCATACATAATTTGGCTATTTTATTACATGGCATATTTGACTTAATGAACATTTCATGGCTTCCATATGATTTTAGAATTATTTACTCCATCAAACAACAATTCATTCATACAAGCATAATGTCGTAATTAATCAAAGATCATGAAAGGAATTTAACCTTGACTTAGCTCGTAGCGTATTGTAGCATTGACAAACATCATATTTTCATATACCATTAAAGAATTTACAGTACACATGCAATTATATAATCATACTAATTACCTCTTAGCGCTGCTTCTGAAATCTCACGTCATAGCTTGTGACCTATTCGAGGCACTAGACGTTACTAAAATTTTCTAGAAAACGTGTCATAGCAATCTAAATACTTAAAATCCTACCCTAGAGATAATTTAATAAATATTCAAATATAAAAAGATTATATAAAATAATATTATTCCAAAACTCATATCATAATACTTAATAATATGTGCAAACTTATAACTTAATAATTTTATAAAAATCTAGTTAAAGGTTAATTGTAATATTAACTAAAATAATAGGCTGAAAAAATATAAAATAATACTTTAGAATATGCTTAAAAGCCCTTAAATATTTTCTATAAAAAAGGGTCTAAGACTAATATATTTATTTAAGTAAAAATTTGGTATATTTAAAACTTAGCCCAGCCCCAATTACAGAAAAATCTATTTAAAATTACTGGAACAGTTTCTGTAAATACAACCAGTCCATTAAAAAAAGAAAGTAGTTGTCAAATGGGCTTAACGCCCAAGGACCTCTATAAATTAAAGAATTAGGTTAAGGATAACAGAGGCTTTTGAAAAAGTCTTGGAATTTTGTGTTTGGCCACTGAGAATTCTCAGATGAGAATTTTGTGTTTTAAGATAAAATATTAAAATATTATATTTTAATATTATTATTGTTTTGAGATTTGAAAAAGTTAAAAAAAAGTTGAATAGTTTATTATATTTTATATGAGAATTTAAGAAAATTGTAATAATGAGATGAGAATTTTGTGTTTGAGATAAAAATTTTGTGTAGGCAAGCACAAACTTAGAGTCAGAGGCATTTATGTGATTATGGAAATATTGGAGGGGCTTTTTGGGAAGTCTGAAAGATAACTAATAAAAGTAAAAACACAGATGAATAAATAACTGCACTTGAAAGTGAAGCCGTGCGACACTTACCAAATAAAAAGAGAACCAACTGCGGTGGTGGATCTGGTGGCTGGTTCGACCGCGACACCAGATCTGTGCTTGTTGGGTTTTGTAACGTTACCTGTATTTTTTTTCACCACATGTTGTGCTCAGGGTTGTCACGAATGAAGCCTGGGCATTACCAGGATTTCATTACCCAAAACTTGAGTCTACAGTAGTAGTTTTATTCACTGAGCTTGAGTTCACTTAGATGGACTTGCTTATTTAATGCTAAGCTCATTTGCTATATATTTTAGTTTTAACCTTTAATTTTTGTCAGCCTTATTCGCCTAGGTCGGAGTTGGGATTAGTTCAAAACTACAATTTGACCAAGTTTTTGTAGAGAAAACTGAACTGATGAACTTTTGGTGGCAATCGAAGACAAGTTTTTGTAGGATTGAGTAAAATGAACAATTAATTGGAGGCAACTGAGTGATGGATCATTTTCACCGCCATGCTGCCTGCAGTTTATCAATGCTAATTACAAGGTATATCTGAATACGGTGGTGGGCACACCAGGCGAATAGAAGTTTGTTTGTTGGTGTCGGCAACGGAGATGCAAAATACCAGTGGTTCTTAGGCTTAAAAGCTCTCTTGCATTAATTGTATTGTCCCATTCACTGTCAACCCCAACTCCCAATTCAGACGGAATTGGTTCAATTGATAGATGTGAGGTTGATAACTTCTCATGAATATAAATTGTTGAGAGTATGAATTGAGGTAAGATGGAAAAGTTTTGCGAAATGGAGAAGGCCTCATTTCTTCACAGTTAGGAAATTTCTACCGTACAAGTGCATCTTCATAATTAATATTCACGATTTTTCCCGGAAGAAATTTATCATTGTAAGGTGTATCAGGTTTACCCAAGTTAAGTATTTCCAGTCAGTTTTTGTTTTGGCCATGTTGTCTTCTTTAAATTTCAGATTTTGTTTCTTTTTAGCAATCTCTGATTCTCTGTTACTATGTGAAAGTAAAGCCTTCATGTTGAAATTTGCCATTTTTAGGTAATGTTTGCCTTAAAAGTGATTTTTAGGTAATCTATGCCTCAAAAGTGAAACCATTTCCCGTATGATATTGGTAAGGGATTATGGAACTTCTTATTGAGGTTTTGCGAGGTGGAGTGATCAATAATTATTGTTGGCTTTGTCTTGTGCTTTGAAGAGTATGTCAGACCTCTGAAGATTAGAGATTTGATGTTAAGAATTAATGAACTGCCACGATAACAAATTTTCATGCCATTGTATAAATCTTCCAACATCCTTTGAATTTGATTTATTATTTCAATTTATTAGATCTTAGCATTACTGGACGTTTTCTTTCTTACGATTTAGGGTGTAGGGCACAATGATGAGAAAGTTCTTGTTCTTGCAGCTACAAATACTCCCTATGCTCTAGACCAGGTAAAGGGGAACATGTCCTTGTTTCGCTGTCATCTTGTCTTCAATCAGCATAAATACTATGTTGCTTGTGGCTAAGCAGTTTTAATTTCAGGCCATCCAACGGCGTTTTGACAAGCGTATATACATTCCTCTGCCAGACTTGAAGGCCCGGCAGCACACATTTAAGGTAATGGAAACCATTCTTCTTTTATTTTTATAATTCCTTTAGGAAAATAAGAGAAGAAAAGAGGGCTACATGAGCATCATTTTCATGTAGTAGTAAGCTTTATAATGGTATTTATTTTTTTGTTTTTACAACCTTAACAGGTGCATCTAGGAGATACTCCCCACAATTTAACTGAAACAGATTTTGAAAGTCTGGCTCGCAGGACAGAGGGTTTTTCAGGTTCAGATATTTCTGTTTGTGTAAGTGGGATGTCACCATGAGATGCCTGATATTTTATCAGTTTTTATTCTGCTGTCCAGAATTGTATGAATGATGCATGCTGGTCAGTTGGAAATAGCTGGCTCTTATGTCCCCTATTTATATATATATTTATATATATTTGATTTCTGTAGGTTAGAGCATTCCCATTGGGTTCCCCATCCCCATCCCTATAATTTAACTCAAATACTCATTTTCTCAAATTTTTCTCTAAAATTTGTTTATCTTCTAAAAACCTCCTACATCCCATTCCCCATCCCTATCTCTATTCTTTTAAATAATATTTCTCTAATCTTTTTTTATTACTTCTTTCTCTCTCTTCCATTTACAATCTTAACTACTAACTATTTTGTCTTATTATCTTTTTTTTCAAATATCATTTTCTACTAAATATTTATTGGAGATTTTGACTATCCAATACAATATTTTATATTTAAATTGAAATTCGAATTATAAAAATCAGCTATTTTTTTTTAATTAGTGCATTTTGTAACGTGATGGAAAATTTAATTAAAAGAATACTCAATATCTCTAATGAAAAACCGTAATTTCACGTATTGATGATAAAATTTATTAATTTTATTAAACGGTAATATTTTCTGTCTTTTCTCCAACGGTAATATTTTTTGTCTTTTTTCAAACGGTAATATTTTTTGTTTTTTCTCCAACGGTAACTTTTTTTGTCTTCTCTCCAACGGTAACTTTTTTTGTCTTCTCTCCAACGGTAATATTTTTACTCCTTTATAAATACGCAAACTCAAGCCTCATTTCCTCCATAGAACCAAACAGAAATTGTATCATTTGATCTCCTACTCCTTTCATCAAATGGCTCGTACTTTCTTTCGCAAATTATTGACATACGTTTCCTCTGAAGATGATAGCGATGTTCAAAGCATGGAGGCGGATGGACAGTCATCCAGACGACGTGGCAATAGCCAACGTCGTAAGTTTATTCGACGTGATCATACTCAGGGACACGAGCGCCTATTTCGTGATTATTTTGCTGAAAATCCAGTATATCCCTCGAATCTATTTCGAAGGAGATTTCGGATGAGTCGTCCCCTATTTCTTCGTATTCTAAATGAAGTAGAGTCTTACGAGCCGTACTTCGTCCAAAGAAGAGATAATGCCGGCCGACTCGGTTTATCTTCTATGCAAAAAATCACCGCAGCACTTAGAATGCTGGCGTATGGAGTTACTGGAGATTTTATGGATGAATACATACGTATTGGTGAAAGCACCGCAATGGAGAGCCTCAAAAAATTTACTGAGACAGTAGTAAGTGTTTTTGGAGAAGAATATCTAAGGTCGCCAACTGCTAATGATATAGCCCGATTGCTTGCGGTTGGTGAACAACGGGGATTCCCAGGAATGCTAGGAAGCATTGATTGCATGCATTGGAAGTGGAAAAATTGTCCCTCAGCTTGGAAAGGTATGTACTCCGGCCACATCCGTGAACCAACTATTATTTTAGAAGCAGTTGCTTCATATGATCTCTGGATATGGCATGCATTTTTTGGTATGCCCGGTTCACATAACGATATTAATGTGCTAGAGAGATCTTTTATTTTTACGGAACTTGCCCAAGGGCGTGCTCCTCAAGTCAATTACACTATCAATGGTAACGACTATACGATGGGCTATTACCTTGCGGACGGTATTTATCCCAAGTGGCGAACTTTTGTGAAGACGATTCCATCACCACGTGGGAATAAGAAGAAAAATTTTGCGAAAGCACAAGAATCCGCAAGAAAAGATGTCGAGCGTGCATTCGGGGTACTTCAACAACGATTTGCTATCATTCGTGGACCTTCTCGAATGTTCAAAGTGAAGGAACTAACAAATATAATGAAAGCATGTGTTATTTTACATAATATGATAATTGAAGACGAGCGTGATGATAATGAGAGTCTGAACATTGAATATGATCAACTTGATGATGATCTCCCCGAATTGTCGCGCAATCATACAACTGAGCTTCAAGACTTCATCCAGCGTCATCATGAAATTAGAGACAGCTCGGCACATCATCAGCTTCAAGAAGATCTAATCGAACATCAATGGCTTAGGTATTCACAACATTAGTCGGGGTTGCTTTAGATTTTATTATTTCCTTAATGTAATTAGTGAACTATGTTTAAGTTAATCTGATTTGCATTTGTATTTCGTTATTGTTATCAATTTCCCGAATATTACCATGGTAATCAAGTTTGTTTATGAAAATGTCATTGAGTCATTAATTGCACAACCCTATCATACTTCCATATTATCAAATACAAAAATGGTGAATTACATGTATTTTTACACATATATAAAGGTTACAAACATATGTCCAAAAAATCAAATACAAAATAATCAATTCAAATCGTCGGTCCGACTGCGTCTCGCCATGACCTCCCTCTGGAGTTGCTGGAAAAACTGCCGCTGCAATTCTGGCATGACACTCACATCCATCATCATAATGCGCTGATCTGATTCCTTCTTCGCGAGCTCCACTTTCTCAGCCTCCAACCGCAGCCGTTCGTCCTCTTGACTCAATTTTCTGGCCTCCGTCTCCTTGTCGTGCGCCATCTTCTCGGCTTTAAGACGAAAAAACTCCTTCTCCTGAGCGCGTGACTCCTCCAACAGAGTATACTTCAACTTCCTGAGTTGGAAGTTCTCCTCTGCATGCTGGCCTTGGACCTTTCGTTTTCCTTTCTCAGCTTTCCTTCCAATTGGTCGGTCGGGCTCGATAACTTCATTCTCCATCACATGATCCGACTCGATATCAAAAACTGAATCAACTGTAGCTCCAGAACATCGAGTTGGGGTCGGGGATGGGGACATCGTCTTCCTCCGCTTTGGATCCTCCTTTGTGGCACGCCAAATCCACTTAGGTTGGTCTTTCAATAGGTGCCAACAATGCTCGAACTGGAATGAGCATTTCTCTAGCGATTGGTACATAACCTTCGCTTTGTCAAACTTGTGAGGGAAAAAGAAACCAATGTTAAATAAAAAATTGTTGACAAAAATTTTGAAGTAAATGACTCTGGGAATTGATAACGTTACCTTGTCTTGCTCGGTCATGCCACTTTGATTCAACCCTTCAACTTGGGCTAGTTTCGCACAAAATTTATTTGTGGCCTTTTGGATCACCGACCACCGGTGAATTAAAGACTTTATTGTCCGCTCATTTGTGGTTTCCTTAAATTGCTGGAAGTACTCATAAATTTTTTCCCAAAGTTGGGCGTGTTTTTGATCTGTTCCCTGGACTGCATCAAGGCTACAATTTAGCCATGCAGAGACAAGTAACTTGTCTTCTTCGGGGGTGAAATTTGCACCCCTCACTGATTTCCTTATGCCGATAGGCTCATTAGGGGGTAGGGGTGGAGAGTCATCAAGGGTCACTGGAGATGACCCACGTTGCCCACCATAAGTGGGGTCGAGTTGAGGATCCTGACTTAGGAGGTTGGTGAAGAACATATGTCCAGGGTCTGGTGAATCCATCTCTAAAAAGCAATTGAAAAAGTTAGAAATGAAGGTTGGAAGAATTGGGGTGTTAGTCCGGGTTGATGGCTCAGAAACCGTTTGGTATGAACTTGGAAACTTGGTATGCCCACTGATGGCTACAATTACCGGTTGCCAATACACATTGGCCGTCCTGATTACCTAGCCATTGGGGAAAACCAACGATATATTTTCCGTATCCCCACAAACGGTTGTCATCATCACAGCCTTGTGGGTTAGTTTACACACTAATTTAACTCTAATTATTCAATTATTAGAAACAACATGCAAAACCAATGCACAATAAATACGAGCATCCCCATCCGGTTCCCTTATATATTCGAGATATAGAAAATATATCGTACAGCCATGCGAATATAATATATCAAATATACAAATAATTAAAAAGGCTCAGAATGGTGTAAATATTGACACCATGTGTAAGCAAGGAGCCCAACATCGAATGGCTGCAAAATCTCATCCGAACCCCGATTGCCTTTTGTGGGAAGTACCACAAACTGCAATATGGCGATTCGGATGAGAATTACCCCGCCATATCGATGGGGCCCCATACACACTTCTGACTTAACCCGCACTATAACACCATCATCACAGCCATTGAATAAACCCCCTCCCCTGAGAGTCACGCAACACTGCAAAATGGGGCAACACCAAATAAAAGACTAGAATATCACTTGAACTGACGATAATACAAACATCAAAAATTTTACCTAAAAATTTACAAACATATGAAGAGGAAGGCTTCCGGAGTACAAACAATGGTAATGATAAGTAATGAGTAAGTTTTTTAAATATATTGGAGATTTATAAAACCATTCTTGCATTTCCAACAATATTACATCAAAATACAAATATCATCCATTTCAGAAATTGCCAACATCCATTTATGCTCATCATTGATTAAATAAAAGTAAGGTATACAGCACATGGTTAAGGGCAAAAATGGCAATGGTATACAGCACACGGGTAATAGCTAATGAATATAAGATGAACATAAGTAGTAAGCACATGGTTAAGGGGTAAAATGGCAATGGTATACAGCACATATATCTCATGATTATTGGATGAATACATAAGTTGTAATCACAGGTTACTAAATTACAGGTTAGAAAGATACATTATTCACAATTTTAATAATTGAAAATTGGCAGCAAATTCACATATATCTCATGATTAGCAAATTCACATAAGTAGTCATCACAGGTTACTAAATCACAGGTTACCAAAATGCCTTTTCTTGAATTTTTAATAATTGAAAATTGAAAACAGATTTTAGATAGTTACAAACAACATTAAGCATACAAATGACATGGGAAAGGTAAGACCAAGAAAAGGCAGCCCAAGATGCATGCATTGAAGGTAAAAAAATATGGGAAAAAAAGCTATGTCCGAAATTCATCAAACATGTAAAAACCCAGCAACTTCTATTTCTGATACAAGATAACCAAAGATTAAAAATCATATGATTTTCTTGCCAACCAAACAAAATTCGTGAGCTAGATAATCATCACAGGGGCAGCATTCATCAAAACAGAGGCACCATTCATCAAAACGCAAGGGGGAAGGGAAACCAATGGAGAATTTTCCTACCAACCAAACAGCAGCACAGAATCACAGCAACCAAACGGGTTGCTTTAACTCAAATAAATCCAACCTTGATTTATAATTCATCTAGATGTAATAACCCAGCAACTGAATTTCTGATACAAGATAACATAAGATTATTGTTTCATCTTGATTTTCTTGCCAACCAAACAACACATGTGACCACGATAATCATCACAGGGGCAGCATTAATCAAAACAGGGGACCCATTCATCAAAACGCAAGGGGGAAGGGAATTCAATGGATAATTTTCCAACCAACCAAACGGCAGCACAGAATCACAGCAACCAAACGGGTAAGGTTGGAAAAATTAAATGCAATCTGGGCAACGATTTTCACAGCAACCAAACGGGGGTGAAAACAGAAAATATGGCAATAAGTTTCGGGGTAGGCAAACATTGAAGATGAAAGAAAATACAAGCAGAAAACCCTAAGGGTTATTTTCTGGGCAACCAAACAGAAGCCTTACGGAAACCACTGGTCAAATTTTACTTCCATTTTCATACCAACCAAACAGCCAAACGTTTAATATAACCCAACACACGAAACGGAAATCCGAAAAAAAGAATCCAAACATTTCGATGAATTCCAACCAGCAAATTTGCAGCAAAATAAAATCAAGATCAAACCCTAAAACAGATCCCAAATCAAGCCGTAATGAAGATTTTCGCACATACCAAATGAAAAAGGGAGAAGCTTCGCACAGAGAGGGGATGAAAATCGCACCAAAACCAACCGTCGAGAGGAAGTCGTTCGCGGGAGAGGTTGGGGAAATGGGATTTGGGGATGTAAAGTAGGTCCCCAAAGATGGGGATTCCCTGTACATCCCGAAAATTAGAACCGCATTTTAGGGAACCGGATGGAGGGATGCTTTTAGGAAAAATCCTAAAAAATACAACAAATTATAAGAAAATGAAGGGAATGGGAAACCGAATGGGGGTGCTCTTAAGGATGTCCTGTTTGAACCTGTTCGGAAAACTCAAGACGCAATGCACTTTGTTAAGACTCCGATTGCTATGTGGGTGCCATGTGGACCAAAGCAGCAAGGTGCTGTCCAGATTACTATTCAGGAGCTGGCGGCACAAGGACTGGCTTCACAGGTACTGCAGTTAGTTTTGATATGTTTAATTGTTTTTATTACCCTTTTTCCTGCTGTCTGTTAATATTCTGGTCTCCTACTTATCTGTTGGATCTGTAGGATACCGATAAAAAAAAAAAGTTGGATCTGTAGGATGACAATCACATCATAGATTATTTTTCAAACACCTGCTGGGTCCATCTGAAACTAATAAAAGATAGGAAAAGAATAGAGATTGGGTTGACTTCAAATTCTATTCAATTCATTCTGATGAAATGTTTTAATCCAAACTCATTCTTCAACACATTAATGAAATGGCTCAAATTGGTTTGGCACTTCAATTCGTTTTTGTTTAATGTGGACTTCCAGGTTTGTTTGTTTCAATGTAAACAAATTTTTTACGGAAATTTTTGATCAATTTATTTTACAAGAAAATAAACAGTTTTCTGGTATTTGGTTATGGCTTGAATTGTTTTTCCTAAAAGCACATTCTGTTGTTTGGTGAACCTAATATTATGTAAATATAATTTTTTATAATAAGTAAATATAAATTTTTATAAAAAAAATGTTACAATGTATCACATTAAACTTTATTCTTATTAAATACCATACACTAATTTTCATAATTACCAATGAAATATATAAAAAAATTTGGAATGTCATCTATCTTTTCATTCCCCTGAAAATTTTTCCTTTCCCCACATCTACAGTGACAAAAAATGTATATGTGCAAATTAATATAACATGAGTTCAATAAGCATAGATGATATAGTAATAAATTGCCTCAACATAATCTAAAAAATCAAATTTAACATAACATAATCATCTCAACCATAGTGAAAATACGTTTCATGATTTCAGCAAAACCTGACTCTAATTTCAAAGTTCAAAATGAAAGTAAAAGATAAAAATCGTGATAATAAGAGTAGAGTAATGATACAAAGCACACTCACATTCCACTTTCGTCCCACCATATAAAATGTGGCACTTTTATTACCATTAGATGATCATTCAATTTTTTTGAAGAAGAAATTCAAAGGTTGATGGGCAATGTCACCTCATCATAGTGGGATGAAAGTGAGAGGTGTGAGTGTCCACCTCATTATAGATTTTAATTTTTAATTTTTTTAATTTAATTTAATTTTTATATAAGTAAGAAACTTTATTGAAACGAATGAAACTAGGCGAAGCCCATGTACACATGAAGTATACAAAATGAGACACCTAATTACATTCTAGAAAGCTGAAAAGAAAATGAAAACTCATTAACATTCGCTCCCTTTAATACAATAGCAGAAAACCACTGAAAGAGAGAAGACACAGAGAAATTCCAGATATCCCCCACTACTCTCTGCTTGTTGTTAAAGCACCTGTCATTCATTTTCTTCCATAAACACCACATTAAGCACAGAGGTTTCATCCCCCACGCCGCGTCCAATTGAGAGCTATTGTGATGCCTATTCCAGCATGCTAAAACATCCACCACCTCTTAGGTGTAACCCAACTCAGCCCAGCTCAAAGTAGAATACCAACCCATAACTCCCTAGCCACCTCACAATGTAGGAGAAGATGATCAATCGATTCCACATTCTTCTTACACATGACGCACCACTCCATAACACTCATACCACATTTCCTTAGATTATTGATCGTCAAAATCTTCCCAATTACAGCTGTCCATGAAAAAAAGCAACTTCAAATGGCACAAAAACCCTCGAAATGCTCTTCCACAGAAAAGAAACATGCTGTGGACAGTCAACACTTTGTAAAATGATTTAACAGAAAACTTATTACTCTCCAAGTGTTTCCGCAGCATATGATCTCTCCCATTTCCACCTAACTTTACTGAATACAAAAATCTGAAAAAGCCTGCAATCTCACCAATTTCCCAATCCTGGGCAGTTTTAGTGAAAATAACATTCCAATGTACTGCCCCATAAGCACGACATAGCACCTCTAAAACAGCAACCTGCTAGTTTCCAACCAAGCTGAATACAACCGGAAAAACAGTGTTAAGAGGTCTCTCACAACACCATTCATCAAACCAAAACCAGATTCTATCATCATCTCCAACCTCAAACTCAATATGTTTTTCAAAAATGTTCCACCCCTTTCTAATATATTTCCAAAGGCATACACCATAAGACCCCCTACCCTCCTTAGACCACCATCTCCCCCACTCATCCATACTTCCGATCAATAAGCTCTCTCCACAATGAATCCTCTTCCTTTTGATACCCCTCCACAACCACAACTTTGGTTGGAGCTTGAGATCCAGTGCTCTTTAAATATGCTTGTAAAACCAAAAAATAGAAAAATAAATTCTCAAATGATCACAAATTTCCATAATGTGCTTTGCCCTAAAAAAAACAAAACTGACTAACCAATAATAATTAGGAAGGGTCCCAATTTAAAGTTGATGTTTTCCCATTTAATATTTATAATTCTTATATATTTAGATTTTTGAAATAAATTGTGATTTTAGTGGTTGTGAACAGACTCTAATATGTTCATTAGAAACTGCAATCAAATGGTTGTTGCTGATGAACTCCCTTGCAGATCCTTCCACCCCCTATCTCGAGAACAGATTTTGACAAGGTGCTCTTAAGGCAGAGGCCTACAGTGAGTAAAACTGTCCTTGAGGTCCATGAGAAATTCACGAGGAATTTGGAGAGGAAGGTTGACAAATTTGATAAAATTTCATGACATGGATCCATGCTAGTGAGTACAGTGGCCTGATTTGTATTATATTTATTAGTGTTGGATCCAGTGAATTATTTCCTTTCTATTTAGCTTCTTTACCTGGTGGAAGTTGGCCTTATCTCCCTTTTTCTGTATTCTGATGGAAATACAGAGGTTTGATACTTATAAAATTACTTGTCCCAAATTGTAAAGAACAGTTTTAGAATAACTGCCCTTGAAGGTTGAACATGAATCACATGTCATGCTTGTTGTCTATATATGTTGGTTGGTCCTTTGATATGTAACAACCCCGCCCTGGGAAGGGTGGAATCGCTACGTACATACATGTTCCTCTTCATTCCCTTTCTTTTCTATTATTTATTTATTTATATTTTTGTAATAATATGCGATCAGCATGAACATGACACACGTGTACTCTAAATTTCTAATTTAATAAAGGGAACACCTGATACACATTCAATTTAACATTCCTCCATAAACAGACTCCTAGAGTCTAGGAGTCTATCATACGTTCCTAAAAACATAATTTTTCTATTTAAGAAGGAACTCCATCTCTACCATATGTACAGGAAGTTACTAAGTCAATGTATAAGGGTTACCATCACCCTACTATAACGGTTACACCATACCAAAAGATACATAGTTTAAACTCAAACTCGACAAAACGTCCCAACAAGGGATCCATCCCAACATAAAAATAACATTCATAAACATAACTTATCATTCATATAAGGTCAAACCAACAGGGAAGACACTAAACGTCTGTCTCTCCCTCTGCAGTAATGCTCTGCTCCCTAGCCTCTTCGTCATTACCTGGATATTTAAAACATAAACATAAAGTTAGTCTAATACTTAGTAATCATTACACCATGCCGTTAACATACTAATCATCTATTTTTTTTCTTTTGAAAACATGCATACATAAACATTTGCTATTTTGACAATGCTTTCATACGTCAACAGTTTAAGAAATAAATCATACTTTCATGCATAAACATTTAAACAATACTTTCATGCATAACATTTAAAGAATACTTTCATGCATAAACATTTAAACATTACTTTCATGCATAAACATTTAAACAGTACTTTCATGCATAACATTACTTTTATGTTTCACTTTCATTTGGCGGTACACACTATTATACCCCGTGTTTTAGGGTTAGTGGTCCTTTTGACCTTATTCTGCCAGTGGCCACGGGTTAGGAATCCCTTTCTGTCATGGTGCAACACTGGGTGCACTGCCATTACTACTTACTCGTCGTTGCAATCTGCCAAGTCCTTTGGTACCATCATTCATTTATCAGTCATAGGCATTACGTAATTTCATACATTAAAACATTCATTTCCTTTTAGTCATTCCTTTATTTCATTCAGTCCTTTACTTTTCAGTCCTTTTCCTTTAACATTTCATTCATGAAAAAAACATCATTTAAAAGAATGAGTTTAAACATCATTTTTCATGCAGTTACATATTTTCATACCTTAACATTCTTTTCATTTCTTTTATTTCTTTGCAGTCAAACATTTTCATTATCTTTTTTTGGTCTGATGCATATGCATTTATTTAGAAAAAAAGAGCATTTCATGTCATACTACGTATAAGTAAGGCATTAATACTTTGAGAGAGCATGTATGAAAATCTCATAACTTAGCATCTACGTGCATGAATTACCTTATACACATACAAACAATTATAATCGATAGGGTACTTAACAAGGACTATCAAGAAAGGCTTGTACTCAATATATATATTTACAATTTTTTTTACAAGAGCATTTGAAGAGAGAGAGAGAGAGACATTATTTTATAAGAAAACTTTGTGTAAAAGCATGGTCATAGCTACTTACCTTGATACTCCTCGATACTTCCAACGTAAACATAGGTCCTATTCCAATAAATAATAAACATGTTAATACTCATCCAATATCATTTAGAACTCCCTTTAAAAGAGAAAGCTGTAATATTACAATCTAACGTCCTTTCTACCTTTAATGTTATCTTGATTAACTAACCTATCGTCTAACATTTACAAGAGTAACATAATTAATACTAGAGCATGTTATACTCTAATCACACAAGCAATATTTAATAGTTTAGATAACATCTCCCATTAGAATTAAACATAGCATAAAGTATAGCAAAATTATCCATTAAACAAATTGTAAAACTTTTAAACACTCAAGCTTATGCTTTACCTATTTAATATCTTTTAAAAGCAAGGTATAAAATTATAAAACCCAAGCAAACTTCTAAATAAATCTCAACATAATACACATGGAATCAACATATATATATATATCAAAAGATCAACTAACATCAATTATGACTAATCAAGTTAGTTATTAAAAATACCATTTTCAAATCTAGGAGAAATACTTAGTAAATTCCCTAAATAAATTTCGGTTTGGGCCAAAAACAAAGCATACATGTTTATTTGCAACATAAGAATTTAAATACATCAAAACATAAACTAAACAATTTAGTTAGCTTCTAAAATATATCAAAATCAAAGGAGTTAAAATAGGACTTTTACCTTAAGCTCCTAACTTATTTCAAGAGGTAAAGTGGAGGTCCAAAACTTGAAGAAGATGAGAGGAACTTGATTTCTTGAAGAGGAGAGAAGAAGGGAGGGAAAGTGGCGTTGGCTATGGCTTGGGGAAGGAAGAAAATAATTTGTTTCTTTCTTTGTGGGTCACATGGCTTGAAGGGGTGGAGAGGAAGCTATGATTTTTCCTTGCTCTTGAAGATGAGAAGGAGAAGAAGAAAAATAGAGAAATGAAGAATGGGGCGTTGGCTTTGGAGGAGAAGAGAAGAAGACTTGCGATCTTCGGCTTATGGTGACCGACGGTTCAAAAAGGGAAATAAAAGACTTAGCACTTTGGTCAGATCTTGCATTGAAATCTTGGAGAAGAAGGAGACTTTCTCTTTCTTTCTTGGAAACCGACGGCTCAACAAGGAAAATATAAAAGACTTAGGCAAAAGCTTACCTTATAAGCTAAAAGAAGGACCAATCAGATTTAAGAAGGAAAAGTTAGTCTTGGTCAAAGCTTTTCTTGGAAGCTTAGGCTTGTGATCGACGGGTTCAAGATCAATTAAAGGCATAAAAATAAAATAAGGAAATAAAGATTTAAGTCACTTGGTCAAATCTTACATTGAAATCTTAAGGAAATGGATGGCTAGGATTAATTGTAGGAAGATATTGACTCCACCTACCACATCCAATTGTAGAAATCAAATGGGGCTATTTCTAAATTAATTAAAGTTAAGGGCTTAAGAGAAAATACTATAAGGCCTTAAAAGTCATGTACTTAATTTATTTTAATAACCCACATAAAAATAAAACACACCCATCTTAAAATAAAATAAGAACATAATAAAATAATAATAAAATCTTTATCTTAAATATATTTAACTTAAGAATAAAATGAAATGATGTAAGGACCTACGTAGTAAGACTTGGGTATTACATGATATTTGCACGCTCATTTCCAATTTACAAGTTGATCGATTTTCAGGTATTATTTTTATGGTTGGTGGGAAGTTTTAGGATGGATGAAGGGGGCCTACAACTCTTTAACTTATTTATTACTTTTTTTATCACAATGAAAATTGAAGATTTGATGGAAAATCGAGCCAAGGTATTGACATGGTATCAGCCTAACTGATCTTCTCTCTCACGTTCCCATGGCTTCTTCCTCCAACCCTCCTTCCTCCCCATACCTTCTTCATCCCTTTGTCTTTCCTAATCTCATCCTTGTCTCTGGTCTTCTCACTGGTGAAAATTTTTCCCAATGGCAAAAAACCATGACTCGTGTCCTTAAGGCCAAAAACAAACTAGCTTTTGTTGATGGCACCCTTACCCCACCCGAACCCACCTCTACAGATTACAAACAATGGAACTAAACTAAAGATATGGCCCTTACTTGGCTCCTCAATTCCATCAATCCCTCCATAGCCAACTCCCTTGAATTTCATATTGATCCCCGAGAAGTGTGGCTTGATCTTTAGTCATTTCTTTTTCAGGGCAATAATGCCAGGATTTACCATCTCAAGTGTGAGTTATCATGCCTGTTGCAACACAACCACTCTGTTCATGAATATTAAAACCAAATCAAGCAAATTTGGAATGAACTCAGCCACTTACAAAAAACCAATGACCTCAAAGAATTGTAGCAACAAGCTAAAAATGAGAGAGTTTACCAATTTTTACTTGGCCTAGATGACTCATTTTCCCAACTTAGAACCCAAATTTTAGCCATGGAAACCTTTGCCCCGATCACCAAAATTTTTTCCATTCTTTTTCAGGAAGACTGGTAGCTTTTCCTCCATGTCAAGCCAATGACGGTGTCAGAAGAAGCCCACATCTTTGTCGCTCACTCCAGTGGTCTTCCAAAGAAACCCTTGTATTGCGTCAAATGCGGGAAGCATGGTCACACCTGTGACCAATGTTGGCGGCTCATTGGGTATCCAGTAGGACGTGAGCCCCGCGATAAACAGCAGCCTTCTCTCCTCTGCAAACCTCCCCTTCGCCGCCAATGACTCACCAAGCCTCCATCTCCTCTCCAATCCTTGGTTTGACGCCGAACCTCTATCAAAGGCTACTTGACTTGCTCAAACCGACCACTGCCAACTTTGTTGGTAATGTCTCCTCATCTCCCCTCTTTGACAACCATCGTGATTGGGTGGTGGATAGTGGCACCATCGACTACCTCCCACCTCTGCCATGACCGTACCCTGTTTTCCTCTAGGGTTCCTTCACCCCATGACCGGATGGTCACTTTACCAAATGGCCATTTAATTAAAATAACGAGTGTCAGCACATGTATTCTAGCAAAACACCTCACTTTGCACAATGTCCTATTTGTCCCTCAATTAATTTTTAATCTCATTTCTGTTCCTCAGTTTACTCATACTAATTCTTGAATTATTTCATTTTCTTCTTCCACTGTTTCTTCTTAGGACCCGCACTCAATGAGGCTAATTGGAGTAGGTGAACTTTGGAATGGACTTTATGTGTACTGATCACCACCCACCATGGCTCTTTCTACTCAAATCATTGTGAATAAATTTTTATGGCACCAATGCCTAGGTCACCCTTCCCGCTTAGTCATTCCTAGTCTTTTCAATAATTCTTGTGTTATCTCTTATTGTGATATTTGTGCTCGTTTTAAGCACACTAGACTACCTTTTTCTATTCATGCTAATAATAGTGTTATGGCTTTTAATAGAATTTTTTGTGATATATGGAGTGGCTATCATACCTCTTCTATTTGTGGTGCTCATTATCTTCTTACCATTGTTGATGATTTCTCTTGCACCACTTGGATTTATCTCATGCACTATAAATCCGAAGCATATACTCATCTCATGCATTTCTTTGTTCTCATCCAAAATTAGTTCAACACCACCATTAAAATTATTTGCACTAACAATGGCCAAGAATTTCTTTCCCATAAATTTAAAAATTATTTTCACGATCACGGCATCATTCATGAACGTACTTGTGTTGAAACTCCTCAACAAAACAATGTTGCGGAACGTAAATATCAGCACCTCTTGAATGTCGCATGTAGTTTGCATTTTCAGGCTCACTTACCTCTGAAATTTTGGGGTGAATGTGTCCTCATCGCTGCCTATCTCATCAACTGCACACCCAATCGTTTTCTTCAAAATAAATCTCCTTTTGAACTTTTCTTTAATACCCCACCAAAATATGACAATCTCTGAGTGTTTTGCTACCTTTGTTATGCCCAAGCTCTACAAGCTTCCCAGCGATAAATTTTCTCCTTGTGCCTCGAAGTGTCTCTTTCTCGGTTATCCTGGCACTGATAAAGCCTACAAACTCTACAACCTAGACACTTAGGCCATTTTTTTATTCTTGTGATATCACCTTTCACGAACATCAGTTCCCTTTCCAAGACATTGCTCATTCTTCCCCCACATCGCTACCTATCCTCCCTCTCCCTGTTTCGGAACCCATTTTACCCCCCCCCCAACCTTCCACTCCTATTTCTGAACCTTCTCCTTCCCCTCCTTCTCCTCCTCCTACTCGTCCTCATTGCACCATTACTAGACCCACATACCTTCAGGACTATATATGCCTGCCCATACACACTAAGTTCACTACATCTTCATCCGCTGCATCGACCTCAGGTACTGCTCATCCTTTATCTACTTTTCTTTTTTATTCTCATTTCTCACATTCTCATATTATTTTTTAAATGCTTTCACTGTTTCTGCTGAACCTTCCTGTTATTTCGCTACTATTCATCATGCCCATTGGTGCAATGCCATGTATGCTAAATTTCATGCCCTTGAAGATAATTCCACTTGGACACTTGAGTCCCTTCCCCTAGAAAGAAACCCATTAGCTGAAAATGGGTGTTCAAAACTAAGCTCAAAGTGGATGGCTCCGTCGAAAGATACAAAGCTCGGTTAGTCGCCAAAGGCTGTACTCAAGTTCAAGGCTTTGACTACCATGAGACTTTTGCTCCCGTTGCCAATATGACTATAGTTCGGTATTTGTTGGTTTTTGCTGCTTCTCAGCAATGGTTTATTCACCAACTTGATGTCAATAATGCATTTTTACATGGCGACCTTAATGAGAAAGTCTACATCCCTCGTGGTTATTGTTTAAAAGGGGAGACTCGTGTCTGTTGCCTTCGTAAATCCCTTTATGGCTTCAAACAAGCCTCTTGCAACTAGTTTTTTAACCTAACTACTGTGCTTCTTGATGCAGATTTTTCTCAATCTCAGGCGAACCATTGTTTATTCACCTTGGTTACTTCCACCAGTGTCACTCCTGTTCTTGTCTATGTCGATGATATTCTGTTTGCTGACAATGACCGCTCACAAATTGAGGTCTTCAAAAGTGTTCTCTCCACACACTTCAAAAGTAAAGATCTCGATCCTTTCAAATATTTTCTTGGTCTAGACGTTGCTCGATCACCCCAAGGCATCTTTCTCAACTAACACAAATATGCTATTAACATCGTATCTGATAGTGGTCAACTCGATGCTCGGACTGCTTCCTTTCCCATGGAATAAAACTTAAAGCTCACTAATCACGACGACTTTCTTCTTTCAGATGCTTCTCCTTATCATAGACTTGTTGGTATTTGTAGTGATATTGCATTTGCAGTGAACATTCTCAATCAATTCATGCATGCTCCTCGTGCTCCTCACATGCAGGCTGCAGTTCTTCGCTACATCAAAGGTTGTCCAAGACAAGGTATTTTCTTCCTCTCCTCCAATTCTCTTCATGTTATTGCCTACATCAATTTCGATTGGGCTAGCTACCCCACCACTTGTCGATCCACCATAGGCTACTTTGTTTGAATTGGCACCAATTCTATTTCTTGGCGTACAAAAAAATAGATCATAGTGGCCCATTCCTCTGTTGAAGTAGAATACTGCACCATGGCCATTACCATGGTGCGTTATTACACAATATGCTACCTTTACACCATCTAATAGACTTGTGATACGTATGATTTCTGAGAAGTACAAAATTATAGTTAGCCCCCCTTTCTCTCTCTCTCTCTCTCTCTCTCTCTCTCTCTCTCTCTCTCTCTCTCTCTCCCCTCAAGCACTCAATTAAAAGTGATAAAAAAAAGACAAAAAGAAGAAGCTACAAAACCTAGCTTAGAAACTAAAAGATCCCCAAAGCCATTAACGACCACCATTATTTCAATCATGCTTCCAACAACATATTAACAATTGCCCATCAAGAATTTCAATAATTAATCTAAGTGACAAATCATATTCTTTCTTTAATGCGTGAGATCTACACATGTTTTTTTTTAAAGAATTTAGAGGATCAAACAAGAAAAAGAAAGAGATTTAAGAAGGGCAATAGATTTAGAAAGGTAGAAGATCATTAATAGGAACCTTGGGGATTGGCAAGTAGTGGCTGAGAGGAACAGTCGCATGCGATTTTATATTCGTCGCAAATGGACCTTAATTGCGATGTTTTTCATTTCGTCTCTAAATTCCAATGCAAAGTTGGTAAATGATGAGGAAGCATTCACTGTTCACTTTTTTACTATAACTTTTATACCTATTGTGACAGTTTCTGTCATCGCAATGAAATATTTTTGCTGTAGTGGCATTTTATTTCCTTCAAATAGAAAAATAGCTGCAAAATCTAATTTGTATGGTGAATATTATCGTTGCAAAAGTCATTATTGTCACTGCAAAACATACTGCATAGGTGCGGCTAATTAATTTTTATTTGTGGCGAGACAAAATTGCCGGAAATAGTCTTTTATAGCGCACATACCCCCAAACCTTAAAACAAAACTTATTTTTCCTACAGCTAGCGCCTCCCCACCTAGGGCTAAGCAGAAATCTAAAAATCTGACTCCAACTTCGACTTTGCTCCCACTTCACTCTGACTCCGACTCCGACGAGTCAGAGTTTTTCCCGATGGGAAGTCGGAGTCGGAGGTGGAGGTTTATCAACTCCGACTCCACTTGGTCTCACTCTGATACTCTGACTCCGACTTCCCGTTCCAACTTCACTCCGCTATTGTGCATATTTTATAAAAATATATATATTTTTCTATATATTACTCATATAAATATAATAACATGTAATAATAACGTATAAATACCAAAATGCATAATAACATGTAACACTGTATTACTAATGTATAATAATTAATGTGATATCTCGTTTTTACGTGTATTTTCACTGAAAGAATATTTTAATTTAATTAAAATATTGGTTCTTTTATTTTAAATTATCGGATTTTAATTAGATTTATTTGGTTGTAAAATTTATTTTGTAGAGCTTTCTTAATATTAATTATTGTTTTGAGTTTAAATTGATGTTTAATTTATTTTAGTTTGTTTTTGGATTTAAAATTTAGTTGTTAGTTTTTACTAGTTATTTATTATAATTTAGGTTTATGTTGGGTTTAAATTATTTTCTTTGTTTTATAGCTTTTAAAGTTGTTTTTGTTGGATCAGTTTTTGAACTCCAGAGGTGAGGATTGGATCTCATTTCTTTTTTTTCATCTTTTCTTTTTTCCTTTTTCTCTTTTTCCTTTCTCTTCTTTTTCTTGTTTTCTTTCTTTTTCTCCTTTTTCCTCCCGGTTCCTCTCTCTCCCGCGCGATGCCATTTCCTTTCCCATTTTCGCCGTTTTCTCTCTCTACCCAGAACCGCCGTTCGCTGGCTTCATGCCTCTCACCACCCACCCAGATTTCTTCCCCTCCGGCCGGTAATCATCCCCACCAAATTTCACCTCCATCCGAGCTGTCGTTTGCCCCTACGAGCTTCTCTAAACTGCACGATTTTTGAGCCATTTCGCCGCCATCG
Organism: Carya cathayensis; assembly: GCA_011037825.1. Taxonomy (NCBI): domain Eukaryota; kingdom Viridiplantae; phylum Streptophyta; class Magnoliopsida; order Fagales; family Juglandaceae; genus Carya; species Carya cathayensis. Next base: position 642,239 of record QGSO01000421.1, on the reverse strand, counting down.
TTCCACCTTCGGCCACCACCTCTTCACCACTTTATCACCGACTTCTTGCCTTCCTAAACCACCCATTTCCGGCTCCAATCCGTCACCGGAGCAGCTCCCACGACCTCACTTTTCGTTTTGGGTATTTTGGCCTTCCACCGCCGTTTTCACTTACACCCACAGCCAACTCTCACTTTCACTAGCTTCATAAACACCTCTAAGTCATTCCCTATCAATCTCAAGCCTTGGTTCGTCCCCATTCAAAATTGGGTATTTTACAACCCACGGCCACAGTGTTTTTACACTGTTACGTTGCTTTTTCTTCGCCGTTTGCAGCTCGTTGATCCATAAAAAATTATCATATAGCGCTGTAAGTATTTTCCAAACTTTCTTATAGATTAAAATATATTTTTGTTTTAACAATAAATTGTAACTGGTTGGTTGTTCCGGATTGGGTCCGAGGAGTCGAGGGTTGGATGGATTTGAGGATGGAGTTAATTATGTTTGGTTGATGTTGAGATTTATTGGATATTTTGTGTCTTGATGTTTGCATTGCATAGTGCATGCATGTTGATGTTTGAAAAGGAAAACTGGGTTTCGTGTAATTGCATGCATGTACATGTGTTGGAACTTGAAAACTGGGTTTTCAAGCAAGAAATATTTTTTTGGTATATGTAAACGATTGGATTGATTGGTTTGAATCAGAAGCATGTGTAGGGATGGTGGTAGAGTCCTGCCTGCGATTTCCGCCTGCGATGCACGCAGCGTAGGGATGGTGGTAAGTAGGGATGGTGGTAGAGTCCCTGTAATAGCCCACTAGAAATTCAATGATGGAATTTCTATAGACTTTAGAAACCTCGTGAAAACCCCATAAGTTTTTACGAATCGATCAATCGCACAGGTTTTAGTCTGTCAATATAGTCAGTGTTATCACTCATTATGGTGACAGAATTGCAATTTTAATTGTTTGAGGTAGTTAGAAGTGTCAGAATATGTTATATTCTACACCAATAGACTCAGTTGAATATTTAGGATTTTACAGCGCAATAACTCATTTTCATAATTTCGGACGAAACGGCTGTTCGAAACTGTGAATTTATTTATAGGGGCACTTCGGGGTTGAGTTTTGGTAAACGGTTTTTACTGTAGGTTAATATGAATATTTAGGATTTTTCAGTACTAAGTTTATTACGCTTTTTTTTGGAGTAAATAGTAACCTCGATAAGCGTACTAAGTGCAATGTTTTCAAAATCACAGTGTGGAATGTCCAAATTAGGTTAGAGAAGTTTTATTTGAACACTTGGCAAGATCTTAGCCACACATAGTAAATAGTATTAGACACTTGGCAGAAAGAGGAATCATTAGATGGATTTGTGAAGGAAATTAAGGTGTAAGATCATGCCACCTAAGCAAAACCTTTTTCATTTGATCAACCAAATTGAGCCAGATCAAAGAGAGTTTCACCCTAGTGAAACCCTAAATGGATGGAATCCAATTGAAACCCCAAAAGCTTGGTTGAAACCGAAACCCTAAACGGTTTCCCCAAACCCTAAATTGGCCTTCAAACCCTTTTTGATCTAATTTATAGCATTGTGTTTATTCACTTGATTAAATCACTTCCACATGCTATTAATTTCTCAAATCCTTTTTATGACATCTTTATTCAACCTTTTAAACCTTAGAAATTTGATTGGGCCAAGAAATATTGGATTTGGGCTTGATAGCATCTCAAACCCTAACCAAACCCCATTTAAACCCTAAATTGAAGCCCACTTGGTTGAGACCCACGAGTTTGGCCACCTTGGCAAGGCATCTTGGAGAAGTTTCCTCCCCTACATGGCAGACCATTCACTGCCATTGGCTGCACCCAATAGTGCCTTGATGAGATGGAGAAACCCACCCCATCAACCTCCATACCTCATAGCTTCTGCAGGCTGTCCTTTCCCCTCTCTATTCTCCACTTTATGTCACATAGCTACCTCCAATCAATGGTCATTTAGGTCCATATCGTCCTCCTACAAAAGTCTTGAGCCGTGCAAGTCACATTTACTTCCCTTTCATCACTTCTTCACCCCGTTCTTAGAGAGAAACCCAAAAGAGCTTTCTCGGGCAGATTTCTGTGTGTTCTTGCGTGGAGATGTTTGACCCTTTGTACATATTTCAACACAATTCATCCTTCATAACAATTGTTCCTATTTGAGTATAGTTTCCGTATATATATTATTCGTATCATTCCATGGTCATTTGGTCGGTCAAAAGTATTTTTAACCATGGAAAGGTCATTCTGGGCGTGAAACTGGAGAGTATGTTATGTTTTGGAATTTTTGACCAAGCTAATGGACATATCTTGGTCCAAAAATTTTATGGAGTGTTGTTAGCATGTGTTTAAGAGTGTTCATTGAAGTTTTGTTGCATGACTAAAGCTTTTGATGATAGATTTTCTTAGATCTAGAAATTTGAAAACTGGAAGTGGAAAAACAGTTTTTATTTGGAGAAAATTTGAATATTTCGTGGTTTGATCTTACTATAATGGCTTTGATATTTTTATATGATGATCCTAAATCTCTTATTTTCATGTTAGGATGTTATTTTAGAGATATTTAGCATTATTTTCAAAGATATGATTTTTCTATGCAAGAGGATTTCGGTTAGGCCTAAGATTTAATGTTTTTGGATTAGATCCATATTTTATTGATTTTTAGCCATGTGATTTTAAGTTTGATGGTTGGATCCTATTTAAGACACATTTTTAAACCATGTGATGCTTTATTTAGAAGATCTCACCTCCTTAAACCATTGATTAAGAGATTTATCAAAGCTAGTTGAGGAAACTTTTCTGTTTTTGGACTAAGTGTAAAACCAAAAACTCCAAGTGTTATTTTGTGATTTTGGTGACTTTAGTTTGATGATTTAAAGCATGGTTGATCTTAGAATTATATTATGAATATGTTAGAAGTAAGATTTGATTTTTGGAATTCTTGGAGATGTTTTGATTTAGGGTCAAAGCTTGTGATTCAAGTGTTTGGATCTTTTTACAAAAAAAGTTTGGTGTTGATTATTAGCTTTTTCTAAAAGGATGTTTTAATTATGGTTTTAAACTTAGAATAGGAAGATGTTTGTTGCAAAATTTTGGTTTAAACATGAGTTTTGAAGTTGGAAGGAATTGTAACAAAAATCAAGAGAAATGACCTATGGATGTTTTGGCCATAGTGTGTTTTCCTTAGTTATGATTTGTTTGAAATTTTTCTGAATTGATATTTGAGTTTAGAACAAAATTTACATGAGGAATGTAAATTTTAGAAATTTTTGGAATTAGGATGTGAAATCCTTAAGTTAGGGGTAAAATTGTCACTTTCCCACATGTAGAGGGTAAAATGATAATTTTACTCTAAATTAGCTTATTTTCATGTTTCTAATTGTTAGTAATTAAATTTTTAACTTTTAGAATACCCTCTTACAGTTTCTCGTGTTTCGCATTTTATTATCATAGAACGCGACGATCGAGGTAAGTTAGCTTCTAACTTACTATCATTTATTATGTATGTATGATGGATAAGGAAACTACAATTTATGTATGTATGTTATCATATATGCCATACCATGCCACGTCATTACATGTTTATCTGTTATGCACGATTTATTCTTTCACGAATATTTATCTATTACACAATCTATTCTGTCACGTATTACTATATGTTATAGGTATGCTGTTGAATCCAAGGTTTCAAGTTTCATGTAATTAAAAATCTACACATGGATTTTTATGATAACAAATGAATTCAAAGAATAAAGGAGTCTCAAGCTCAAGTTGTCCACACAATGGAATTAAGTACATCAAGGAACCAAGCATGAGCAAAAAGGGAACAAGTTCACATTAAAGTCATAGAGTAATGTTGTAAATCTCTTAAAAATTTAAAATTAGGATTAAGGCTCAAAATTAATATTTTATCATAAATCATTAAAATATATTTTCCACATGTGCATGAATATTTTGAAAATTAAATTTGAAAATTTTGAAAGATGATTGATTGTCATCTTTCACATGTGCATGACATGATTAAAGGTTTGAACTTTGAAAATATTAAAGATGGTTGATTGTCATCTTTCACATGTGCATGTTTTATTTGAATATTTTCAAAAGTAATTGATATTTTTCTTGACTTATGCAAAAGGAAGATGTCTTTGTTTGAAAATTTTGAAAAGTAAAGTGTGCTCCTTTTGTCATATGCAAAAAGTAAAAGATTAGGTTTGAAATTTTTGAAAAGCAAAGTGTGCTCCTTTTGTTATATGCAAAAAGTAAAAGATTAAGTTTGATTTTTTTGAAAAGCAAAGTGTGCTCCTTTTGTCATATGCAAAAAGTAAAAAGATTAGCTTTAAATTTTTGAAAAGTGAATGATGATGTATTTGACATGTGAATCTTTTTAAATTTGAATATGAAGTCTCATATGCCTATAAATAGATCATTTGAGAGCTTCACATTCACAACACCAAGAGCATACAACATTCATTCAAAACTTTCATTCTCTCTTCTCTAAGTATTGAGCCTTAACCCTTGTTCATTTTGAGAGATATAGTTTGTGCTGTATTGTTCTTATTTCACTTATTGAGGAGTGTTTTCTGATTTTCTACCCACTATCAATTCTTGTATCAGTAAAACTGTGTGTATAACCCTTGTGCGTGTAGAAAGTGTTCTACACAGGGAATAGTTGAATCACCACGTGTGAGGTGATTGCAAGTGTATAGGGTATTCTACACGGATCCTTTGTAGCGGTGTTGTTCAAAGGTGTAATAGGTTTCTATCTCTACCTGAAAAAGGTTGAATAGTGAATTCGGGGATCCTCAAGGGGTAGCTTGAGGCGAGGACGTAGGCAGTGGGGCCGAACCTCATTAACATACTGAGTTTGCTTCTCTTATTCTTACTCTTTATATTTATTGCTATTTTATATTTTGTTTATATTTTATATTGTATATTTGATTTATAATTGTTATTTTCTTAAACACAACTCAATTCACCCCCCCTCTTGTGTTAGTCATCTGGGCAACAATTGGTATCAGAGCTAGAACTCTATTATAAGATTAACTATCTTTTAAGTTAAGATCTTATGGCTAACATTGCAGCTTCATTTGGTGAAGGTCAATCTAGCAGTCGGCCTCCACTCTTTTGTGGAGACAATTACTCATTCTGGAAAGTTAGAATGAGAATATTCCTTCAGGCTCAAGGTCGATAAATCTGGAAATGCATTGTAAATGGACCTTATATTCCAACAAAAGTGGTTGATGGAGTAAAAGTCCAAAAGGAAGAAGAAGAGTTTGATCGTGAAGACGATAGACTTTATACTTTGAATTTAACTACTATGAATTTATTATACAATGCTCTCAATGGTAATGAGTTTAATAGAGTAATGACTTGCGCTACGGCAAAGGAAATTTGGGATAACTTAGAAGTTACTTATGAAGGAACTTCTCAAGTCAAGGAATCAAAAATCTATATTCTTACTCATGAATATGAAATGTTTAAGATGAATAATGATGAATCTATTTTTAGTATGCACACTCGTTTTACTAACATCATAAACAGCTTGACAGCTCTTGGCAAAGTTTATTCCAAAGTGGAGATAGTAAGAAAAATTCTCAACTCTCTACCAAAACGTTGGGAATCAAAAGTGACAGCGATTCTTAACACTAGAGACCTCAAGAAACTCGAAGTGAATGAACTCATCGGGTCACTTATTACCCATGGGTACACATTGAAAAGAGGAAAAGAAGAAGGAACGCCAAAGAAGAGCTTGACACTTAAAGTTGTTCCTCATGAAAGTGAAAGTGATGAAGATGAGGAAAATGACGACAAAGATGAAAAAGTTGAGATGATAACAAGAAGAATTCAGAGGTTCTTAAAGAAAAATAAAACTCCTCTGAAGAAAACCTTTAAAAAGTTTTCCAAGAAAGATTCAGGTAAAAATGACACTTTAATTTGTTATAAATGCAATAAGCCTGGTCATATCAAGCCAGATTGTCCTCTGCTAAATCTAGATCGAAACAAAGGCAAGAAAGCAATGAAAACTACATGGGATGGTAATTCAAGTAGCTCAGATAGTGAAGCAAGCAATGGAGAATCAACAAATCTTTGTCTTATGGCTAAAGATGACATTGAGGTAACAAATCTTGATAATATTGAAGATCCTTCATATGAAAAATTGCAAAATATTTTAGAAGAGGTATATGAGGAATTTGAAAAATTAGGTATCAAGTATACTTCTTTGAAAAAGAAAAATTCTTCTTTAAGAAATGAAATTGATATTTTAAGAAAAGAAAGTATTGTTTTGAAAGATGAAAATCTTGAGTTAAAGAAGAAGAAAACTGATTTAGAAAATATTGTTGAAAACTTTACGAATGGAAAAAGAAATTTTGAAAAACTTCTTGGTAGTCAAAAATGTGTTTTTGACAAAGCAGGCTTGGGATATATGCCAAAACAAAAATACAAACCTTATAAAAACTTATTTGATAATCCTTCTACATCAAAATCCAATATTCAAAATTCTTTTCATAATAATTTTGTCAAAAATGGATACTATTATAATCACTCAAGTTCTTCATATATGCCACATGCTATTTGCAATTTTTGTAATAGAAATGACCATAATTATCATGTTTGTCCTATTAGAAGAAAGCATACAATGACTATTAGGGCCATATGGGTACCTAAAAATCTTGTTTCTTCTAATACTAATAAATAAAGGACCCAAAGAACTTAGGTACCAAAAAAAATCATTTTAATTGTTTTTATAGGTATACATGAAGTCCTCCACAAGTAAAAACAAAATGAGTTTTTAGAAATAAGAAAGATGAGTCCAGAGTCATAACTAGAAATGAGGCTCAACTTATAGCCCAAGATTTCAATCAAGAAGAAGGAATCGATTATGATGAAATATATGCACCAGTCGCAAGATTAGAAGCTATTCGAATGCTACTTACATACGCTTGTTATAAAAATTTCAAATTTTTTCAAATGGATGTTAAAAGTGCTTTCTTAAACGGTTTTATAAATGAAGAGGTATATATTGAGCAACCTCCAAGTTTTGAAAATTATATTTCTCCAAATCATGTTTTCAAACTCACAAAAGCACTATATGGATTTAAACAAGCTCCTAGAGCTTGGTATGAGAGACTCAGTGGTTTCTTGATTGAAAAATATTTTTCAAGAGGAAAAATTGATACAACTCTTTTCATTAAATACGAAAATGATGATATTCTTTTGATTCAGATTTATGTTGATGATATAATATTCGGTGCTACTAATGAAAATATGTGCCAAGTTTTTGCTAAAACTATGCAGAAAGAATTTGAAATGAGCATGATGAGAGAGCTTACATTCTTTCTCGGATTGCAAATTAAGCAAGCAAAAAGTGGGACATTCATCAATCAATCGAAATATATTAAGGAATTGCTGAAAAAGTTTGGGATGGAAGGTAATAAGGAAAGTAGAACACCAATGAGCCCATCCACTAAACTTGATAAAGATAAATCCGGTAAACCAGTTGACTCGAAGGTATATCGAGGTATGATTGGTAGCTTATTATATTTGACAGCCAGTAGACCAGATATTATGTTCAGTGTGCTTATGTGCACGCTTTCAATCATCTCCAAAAGAATCTCATTTAATTGCAGTTAAGCGCATTCTTAGATATCTTAGTGGTACAATTAACCTAAGGTTATGGTATCCTAAATATACATCTTTCGATCTAATCAGCTACACAGATGCAGATTATGCTGGTTGTAAAATAGATCGAAAAAGCACTAGTGGAGCATGCCATTTCTTAGGACATGCACTAGTTTCCTGGTTTAGTAAAAAATAAAATTCTGTTGCACTATCTACTGCTAAGACAGAATATGTTACTGTGGGTAGTTGTTGTGCTTAAGTTCTTTACATGAAGCAACAACTTGAAGATTTTAAACTCATGTATAATCACATTCCAATCAAATGTGATAATACAAGTGCTATAAATCTTTCAAAGAACCCAATACAACATTCTAGAACTAAACATATTGAAATAAGATATCATTTTCTTCGAGATCATGTGCAGAAAGGCGATATAGTACTAGAGTTCACAAACACACACGATCAGTTAGCAGATATATTCACAAAACCTTTACCAGAAGATAGATTATGTATGATTAGAAGAGAAATATGTATGATGCATATTATGAATATTTCTTAAAAGATAGATTCGAGTTCATAAAAATAGAGAGATATTTTTTTAAATACTTTTACATAAACTTGAGGTTCTTAGCCTCATGTTTGAGACGCTAATTCTCTTTATACAATATCATGTCATCCCTATCCATGGGAACTGGCAAGCAGAATGAAGAATCCAATAGAGATTTCAACTATTTATTCTTCTATCGAAGGATTCCTTCCCTTGTGTGAGACTCTTGAACAATTCGTTGAAGTACAACAATTTGTTCTTTAAGCCTTTCAACCTCATGGTTTTTGGCTTGTACCCGCTGGGAAAAAGCAACAATAGAGGATGAGTAGCGAGTCCCGATACTCACCAAGTCGTAGATAGCATCGGAGTCAGACTTATTAGCTAAACTATTATTTTCTTGCTGCAACATGGCACCAATGGCAGCTGCAGAAAGGACAGGAGGTTGAGGTGCTGAATACCTCATGGATGGATCTATAGGAATGTTAGAAGAATGAGCCATTGAGAAAAGAATTGAAAACTTAAAGCGATAATGTTGAAGGAATGCAGATGAGTTATAGAAATGAGAATAAGATTTGATGCAAATTGGATTAAGTTTAAGACTAATTTTATAGAGATAACATAAAGAAGAAGACAAACTATTGTCTCTTCAAATCTTATTTAGTCAAAAGGAATACAAGATATGCTGGACACACATTGTCAAAAGTTTTCTTACTAAGCCAGCGAGATTAACAGTAGATTGTCCCTATTTTTCTAGTAAACGATGAACCTCTGCTATTATCTGCTGATGTTGATCTGAACCCTTTCTCGTTCCAGCTCCTCTATTTGTGGTTGCAGATCATGAGTATACCAATCTGTAAATTTTTTCAACTCTTTGTTTTCTTGCTTTAGCCTTTTATTCTCTCTATCCTTATTAGCAAGCTTCTGTCGTAACTCAGATATTTGGATGTTAAGATGATCAATCTCACTCACCCTCGCCATTAACCTCCGAGACATGATCGTAACAGAGGCAGCATATTGACTACTGAGCATTCTTGATTTTGCAATAATCTCAGAATCAGCCTTACTAGAAAAACGGTTCTCTGCTCCTATCATGGTATTGACGGCCTCAGGAGAGAAGATTGATGATTGATGCGTCAAGGGTTCCTGATTCAAATCTAGAACATTAGTGGAAGAGAATTGTTTAGCCATTCTATCGTTATGGAAAAATAGAACTCAAGTTAAGAAGCGATATTTTTTTGTATCTGATAGGTGAAAATGATCTTTTTTTATAGAAACTTAGAGCTTTCAATCCCGTTTTTCGACAACATCAGGCGATTGTTTCAATCTTCAGCCACACTAAATTCATAGAGATAGGCCTCGAGGCTTTGCAGCACTTGTCGAGTCATGGATGGCTCCCTTTTTCGACTATCTACAGTGTCTATTAACGCACCGTTTTCTTCGGTCTATTTATTTGCTGTCGATCCTTTTTAATGATGCCAAAAGGGGGAGAAGTTTTAAACTAGAACATTAACTTTGTTTAAATTGCTAAACTTGTTATATATACTTGGAATTATATTTATACTTTTGCTTGAAAAACTAACCCACATTCTCAGGGGGAGATTAAGTATTAATACAGTCTTTCAGGTTCTATCAAGTATTTGTCATCATCAAAAAGGGGGAGATTGTTGAACCCAAGGTTTCAAGTTTCATGTAATTAAAAATCTACACATGGATTTTGATGATAACAAATGAATTCAAAGAATAAAGGAGTCTCAAGCTCAAGTTGTCCACACAATGGAATCAAGTACATCAAGGAACCAAGCATGAGCAAGAAAGGAACAAGTTCACATTAAAGTCATAGAGTAATGTTGTAAATCTCTTAAAAATTCAAAATTAGGATTAAGGCTCAAAATTAATATTTTATCATAAACATTAAAATAATTTTCCACATGTGCATGAATATTTTGAAAATTAAATTTGAAAATTTTGAAAGATGATTGATTGTCATCTTTCACATGTGCATGACATGATTAAAGGTTTGAATTTGAAAATATTAAAGATGATTGATTGTCATCTTTCACATGTGCATGTTTTATTTGAATATTTTCAAAAGTGATTGATGCTTTTCTTGACTTATGCAAAAGGAAGATGTCTTTGTTTGAAAAATTTGAAAAGTAAAGTGTGCTCCTTTTGTCATATGCAAAAAGTAAAAGATTAGGTTTGAAATTTTTGAAAAGCAAAGTGTGCTCCTTTTGTCATATGCAAAAAGTAAAAGATTAGGTTTGATTTTTTTGAAAAGCAAAGTGTGCTCCTTTTGTCATATGCAAAAAGTAAAAAGATTAGGTTTTAAATTTTTGAAAAGTGAATGATGATGTCTTTGACATGTGAATCTTTTTAAATTTGAATATGAAGTCTCATATGCCTATAAATAGATCATTTGAGAGCTTCACATTCACAACACCAAGAGCATACAACATTCATTCAAAGCTTTCATTCTCTCTTCTCTAAGCATTGAGCCTTAACCCTTGTTCATTTTGAGAAATATAGTTTGTGCTGTATTGTTCTTATTTCACTCATTGAGGAGTGTTTTCTGATATTCTACCCACTATCAATTCTTGTATCAGTAAAAATGTGTGTATAACTCTTGTGCATGTAGAAAGTGTTCTACACAGGGAATAGTTGAATCACCACGTGTGAGGTGATTGCAAGTGTAGAGGGTATTCTACATGGATCCTTTGTAGCGGTGTTGTTCAAAGGTGTAATAGGTTTCTATCTCCACCTGAAAGAGGTTGAATAGTGAATTCGGGGATCCTCAAGGGGTAGCTTGAGGCAAGGACGTAGGTAGTGGGGCCGAACCTCGTTAACATACTGAGTTTGCTTCTCTTATTCTTACTCTTTATATTTATTGCTATTTTATATTTTGTTTATCTTTTATATTGTATATTTGATTTATAATTGTTATTTTCTTAAACACAACTCAATTGACCATCTCTCTTGTGTTAGTCATCTGGGCAACATATGCCTTGTTAAGTATGCTATATGTTACATGTATGTCATATCATGTAATATTCACCATTGCAAGTATGTCATGTTAAGTAAAGAAGTCAGATCAAGTTTATGTTAAGTCAAGTTTCAAATCACATTTATGTTAAGTTATTTATGTCAATCACGACTCTAAGTGCTAGGATGGGGTAATATCCTAGTGGAACTCCTTTGTTCACACTGAAGTGTCTAAATAGGTGTGAAATTCCCTGAGTTGACGAAATACAGTCAACAAGTTGCCAATGGGGCCTAATTAGCTGGTCACTGGAGCACGCTAGGCACTAACCCCGATGGTGCCATATTTTATTTTACGTGTGTTCATAGCAAGTGTGGCACAAACAATTTATGGGGCTACAACAACTGTGGAGCATGAAGTATGGGGCCACAACAATTGTGGAGTATACACTACGTGAGACACAGCAATTGTGACACGTAGAATACGTGGGGCCACAGTTGTGGAGTACGTATTAACGCATTCATAGCTAGTGTAGATACTTGTGTTGTGATGCTGTAATCGACAGGGACATATGGCTCTAAGGGACCTGTGTAGCACCTATATGGTCACGTTATTAATTAAGTCAATTGAACAAGAGTCCAAATTTATGTCAAGAAGTTAAGAATAAGCAATCATGGTGACCCAATGAGATAAGACTAAGTTTCAGATCAAGTTCATGTTATGTTATGTTATGTTATGTCCATGTTCACGTTAAGTTTCAAGTTCATATTCTTAACATGTTGTGTTATGTTCATGTTCACGTTATTCTTCAAGTTCACGTTCATGTCATGTTATATTCACGTATATGTTATGTTCAAGTTCACGTTCATGTTATGTTATGTTCATATTTACATTATGTCTCAAGTTCACGTTTATGTCATGTTATACTCAGGTTCAGTTAAATTCAAGTTCATGTTTATGTTATGTATGTTTACGTTCATGCTATGATTAAAGTCCATGTTATGTTTCAAGTTCACGTTCATGTTATGTTGCTAGCCCATGTTATATTATAAGTTCAAGTTCATGTCATGTCAAGTCAAGTTCAGTTCAGGTTTCAATTCAAGTTATGTTAGTTATGCCATGCTATATGTCAAGTTAAGCTATGCTTACTTACGATTTTAATTATGCATTCATGCTTTTACTGCCATGCATTCATAATTAACCTGTGTGGGAGTTTCCTGTTAACTTACTGAGATTTGTAATCAAATCTTACCGTGGTAGTCCCAACTACCATTCCCCCCGAATGGTAGGCAATGTGTCATGATCAGAGCAGGGAGCAGACATGGTAGACTAAAGGAGGTTAACTAGACGCTGCAGGCATGACTCGGAGCTTATAGCTTCCATAGGTAGTTTTTGGACAGTATTCTGGTCTCTTTAGTCAAGTTACACGAGTTACTCGACGAACTTCCTCTATAGTGTTTTTTTGGTAATGTAAATATGGAGTCTGGTCTCCCATGTTTTTGAGGTTACAGTCTTCTAAAACTCATACTGAAATCGTGGATGTTTATTTTGTTAAGTATGCTTGGATTACGATTTAACTATTTGGGATATTATAAGTTTGGTGCATAGTATTGCTCAAGAAAAAAAAAATTATCCGCTGCGAATATTACATAATGTTAGATGCATGTTAGGAACATTGCATCTTATATGTCAAGAACGGGGGCAGGTAACCATGTGTTGCATGTCCCGACGCTTCATATGTCTGTTCGATCCCAAGCGGAATCTAGGGGCGTCACAGTCCCGCCTGTGATTCTTGCCTACGGTGCATGCGTAGGGGTCCCGCCTACAGTGCTCTAATGGTTTGGTTAAAGGGCCATTTTTTGGAAAAATGGCGAGATTGGTTTTTCGGGCCATTATCTGGGATAATGGCGAGTGATGTTTTATAAGGAATGTTTTGGGCCAAAAGTGGGATTTTGGCGTGTGTGGAAAATGTGGATTTTTGGGACATATGCATATGGCATCATGATCATGTTATTGTGTAAATGTATTTTTTATCTTGAGATTTGTTTGGATTAGTACTTACCTGCGGCACCATTTTTGGTACCGTAAATTTTGATGCAGAGGTTGAGAAGGAGGAGGCTGAGCCCAAGGCGGCGGCTTAGCCAGAGTAGCTGTTTTGGAGTAGTTTTATGTTGGAAATTATCTTTGCTTGTTTTTATGCTATGTAATTGGTATATGAAATAATGTTGAACTTGTAATATTTTATTATGTATATTTTAAACGAGTTTATATTTAAATAAAATTCTGGTACTTAGTTGTAAGACTTTATTATCCGCTGCATGGATTATTTGTACACATGTTGCATGTACACACACTTGGCACTTGGCGATGGGATGTGTGACCCGGTTGTCATCATCCCGATGTCTCAATTTCCACGTGTCCGTACATAGGAGTTGGGGGCGTCACAACTAAAGTATTGAATATAGATATTTTATATAATTATATCTTATATAGTTAGTTAAACTCAATAATATATTAATATACTTGCATGGCCCAATGGGTTAATTATTATAAAATAATATATTTGTAATATAATATATAGACAAAATTCACTAATAATAGTTTAGTGTATGTAAACATCATGCTATTTCAATATTACTTCCATGTAACACTAAATTACTTATGTATAAATATGTGTAACATGTAATATAAATGTATAAACACTAAAATGCATAATAACATATAACATTGTAATACTAAGGTATAATAACATGTAACACTAATGGATAAACACTAATATATAAATAATAAATTTATAATAATATGTAATACTAATGTATAATAATTAAAGTATTGATTATATAGGCTTTATATAACTATATTTTATATAGTTAGTTAAATTCAATAATATACTAGCATGGCCCCATGGGTTAATTATTATAAGCTAGTTATTGTTCCTAAATAATATAAGTAGACTAAATTGACTAATAATAATGTATGACTAATAATGCATTCATCATTTATATTCTATATAAGTATAACTATAACTTAACTTGTATAGTTATTTAAATTCAATAATAGTATGAACTATTTATCATTCCTAAATAAATATAATATACTTATACTATATAAGTAGACTAAATTGTAATACTAATGTTTAATAAACTAATATAATAACTTGTAATACTAATTTATAATAACATTTAATACTAATGTACAAACACTAATAACCTATAAATTTATAATGACATGTGAATTTTTAATACCATTATACTAATATATAATATAGTTATTATACTTTTTTTTTTTCGAATCAAGAATGCCTCATCTCATTATAAATTCGAATCAGTATAACTTTTATCGTCTATAATAAAATGTAAGACTTCTTGTGGTACTTCCTTTATCCAGCAGAGTTCTTCTGCTATATGTAAAGACATTTTTGCAAGATTATGTGCAATTATATTTCCTTTTCTGTGTATAAAACTCAAGGACCAATGTAACCTTGTGCTAAGATGTAACGTCCGTCCTTATGGTGGGTCCTTCTCATAATCGATTTTGATAAAAATCGACGGGAATTATTATTCCTTTTACAATTCTTTTTCATTCATGCCAGGATACAAAAGACTCCATGCTATAAATAAAATTCATTTTATTCATTAAAAGATTTCAGCGGAAAACATTAACTTTCATGATTTAAGTTTTTATATAAAAAACATCTTGCCTAGGCTTCGTGCTCTTCCCCCTTGGGCTGTGCCCGTCCTGTCCTGTTATGCTAATCTTGTGCCTGGGAGGGCACACATAAAACTAAATTGAGTCGATGACTTCTAAGTATTACTTCATACAGTCAAAATATAATAACATAGATTTTCAGTCATGCATTCATCATTCCATACATACATATCGTACTTAGCATGCATACGTCGTTCTGTTCACTTTAAAACATAGCGAGGTGGGGTTTTTCTTTATAAACATGCTTTCTTCTTTAAAACAGTTACCCACACATCGTTGCCTTCATTTCTTAAAGAACGTTTTCATGCATTCGTTCTTTTTACATACATACATTCATGCATACATGCATTCATTCGTTCATCTTTCCTTACTTACGTACATTCATGCATTCCGTTCATCCATTCATACATGCATTCGTTTCTTAGCATGCATCCGTTCTTTCTTCTCACTTTCATAGGCCATTGCACACTGTTACGCCCCGTGTGCTGGGGTTAGCGGTCTTGTGGGCCTGATTCCGCCCGTGGCCACGGGTTTGGGAATCCATTCTGTCAGGGTACAGCACTGGGTGCACTACCAGTACTACTTACTTGGCATTGCAATCTGCCTCTTTACAGTCCATTCATTTGGTACCATTCATTTTCAGTCCATGTGGCCGTTACGTATTTTCATACATCATCCATTCAGTCCAGTCCATTCTTTCCTTTACAGTCCTTTCCTTTCCTTTGCAGTCCATTTTTCCATTTCAGTTCTTACGTTTCTTACAGTTCTTACGATTCATAAGATTTTTAATTAAGAAAATGGTTCTCTCTCTTTTATTTTGTAAAAGACCTTTTAGAAGAAATTCCTTTAAGAGAAAATGGTTTTCTTTCTTTTCTTTGAAGAAGACCTATTCAAAAGAGAGAGTTACTTTAGGAAAAAAATCTTGTTTTCTTTTCTTTTTGACAGTTTCAGTCCTTACACTCCTTAACGGTTCTTACGTCTTTTAAAGCTTCATTCCGTTTCCTTTTCATGAACATACATACAGTACGTACTACATATAGCATCCATTCACATGCATACACGTACATACTTTGGGTGCGTAAAAAGGGGCTGCCAAGGAAGGCCGCTACGTACTTATACTTGAAAACTTACGTTTCATTTTCGTTTTCCCTTTAAAGAAAAGCTTTCATCTTTTTCTTCTTTTCTATACATAAAACTCTTAGAAGAGTATGAACGTAATACTTACCTGGATTTCATGCCATACTCATTCCATGCAGTCCATTCGTATGCGTGTCAGATGGCAACCTACATGCTAGATATGTTGTTTGTCTCAAACTAATGTGAAACTGAAGTACTCGATTATTATGATTCAATGAGTTTAATTTTAATTCAGTAATTGCATTTCCATTCAACAGGCCAATGAAGACCAAAAGGTTTGATTCGTGATTTGAAATTCTTTTTATTAGAATGTTCATTCTGTCATCAATTAATTATTTAGACCTAAAAAAGTGTTAATCTTCCTTTTTAACTAACTTAAAGAGTTTAGAGTTTTTTACATTGAAGATGTTGGACTGTGATTGTAAGGTTTAGCACTCTTGGAATGATTGCTCCTGCAATTTAACAATTTTCCTTTGTTCTATACTTGATACAGATCTTCAAGTACATAAAATCTCTTGATGTAGAGGATTTTAGTGATGTGGCATCAGGGTACTCCATTACGTTTGTAAGATTCTTTATTTACTCATGCTTGCTTGGCCTTATACTTGAGATATTTTCCATCTTTTAGGTGCCAGGTTATTGTGTCTGTTAATTTAATTTCCTTTATACTGATTCGGTTTATCATAGAATTTGCTTATGCATTCTGATTTTTTTTTTTTTTTGGTTGAGGAGTTGCAAATGTACAAGTGTTTTGTGTGTGTTTGAACTGCTAATTTTCAGAACGTAGACGAGAATCCTTATTTTGAAGAGACAAAGCTGACAAAGACCTTCACATTCTATGATGAGGGAACGACTAAACTAACTGGTACAAACATCAAATGGAAGGAGGGCACGGTAATATGCGCACCTTTATACCAGTGAAAAATTTATTTTGTTTAATTCCATTAGTCACCCCCACCAGCCCCTTCTTTTTGCTTGAGATTTGATTATGAATTATAACTTGTGAAGGCTACTTCTAATGGAGTCAAATCATGTGAAAAAAGGGAACAAATGGCCACTTGCTGAGGAGAGGCGGTTATCTAACTACTTTTTGGTTTTTTGAATTTAACAACTTTTGTGCGTGCAGGCAAATATGTAACTATACCCATCACTAAGAGGCAATGGAGTGGGTTAGATAATAATTCATGATGTTATATGTACACAATATGAATTTGATATGATAGTTGCTTTGTGCTCATATATACATGATGGAATAAATATTGCTGGCTTTTTATATCCATTTATTTATCAGATATTTTTTTCATGTATATATATATTTTTTTCATAGGTAATGAAGAATTCATGCTGAGGAAATTGGTGGTGATGATGAACAAGATGATGTTGAAGATAGTGATACTTGATACAGCTGAGCTATTTCTGGCTTGCTTTACATTATATTTTTTTTTCCTTCTCATTTGGTTCCTGATGATGAGAAGCACAAACTCCAATTAATATAAACCTTTCTAGTTATATAAGGCATTAAAATCTTACTGTAATGGTTGCACCTTGTAAGACTATCACTGTTATTTACCTAGTCTTTGTTCTTCTGCTTATGCCCTAGATCTTTTAGCTTGTATTTTGCTGCTCGATCTCAAGCAGAATTTTCTTTTCGCTTGCTGGAGCCCCAACCCCACTGTGCAAGAAGCATGTCCAATAGTTGGCAGATGGGTGCATGAATATTCTAAATGTATTTTGACCATCCAACTAAAATCCTACAAATATGACATGGGTGCCAATACCAATAGTTTTCAGCTAGGGCTCTCTGGTAGTAGATACATTGTATACTTTGAATACAGAATAATTCAGTAACATGTAATAGACAGGTGGCCTGCTTTTAGAGGAACAGTTGTTGATGTTGGGCATTTGAAGGCTACAATATGAATGTTTCATGTATCCTGATTAATGCATTTTGTTTTTAATTTGTTCTTTTTTTTCAAACTGTTACTGTATTTCTAGTGATACCAAATCCCCGCAAATAGGTATTTTAGCTAAATATTATCCCTGGAAAAGTCCTCGCGGTGACCATTAATAACAATGGTTTAGCAGACAGTTTGGGTGAATTTTTGGGTCTTTTCTGTTGACACATAATCGCCGCAAAGAAGTTTATTTCCAACGATTTTTATAAATCACTAGTAAAAAGCAAGTGCCTCATACTTTTTGGTTGCCATCCAATGTGCGGCGGAGGGAAATTGATGGAAAAGCTTATTTGTGGCAATTTTTACTATTTTGTAGGACGAATTCTAACGCTAGAAAGGACCTGTTTTCTTGTAGTGGCGCATTGGCAAGGAGGATAGGAATATGAGGAGTGGTTGACAGCAGCTAAGCCCTCCATGAAGTGCCAGTAGAGGAGTGGCCCAAGTATGTAACTCTCAGTATTTTTGAACCTGCGGCCCGATGGAGACCGACTGAGGGGAGAGAGAGGGAGAGTGTTTGGGAGAGAGAGAGAGGGACAAAAATCATGTAGTTGGCTTGAGGAGAGAGAGAGAGGCAGAGGGGAGAAAGAGAGAGCACGACGGGGCTGGGGAGATGAATGGGAGAGCTTACCTACAATCGGTTCTATTTTGAGAGCAGCTACCAGTGGGATGAGTGTAAAATAAAGTTTTACACCAACTAATAACTGTCTAACACGTAAAAGCTCTATCAAGATGAAAAATAGAGTTGCATGTAGTGTATCCGTCGGCCCCTTCTCCCCCCAACCCCAATATTAACTGTGCCTTCCCCCAAAAAAAAACCGATCTCCCCCCACCCATCATCACTCAGTCACTCTCTCCCTCGTCCACTTTACGTAACTCTCTCTCTCTCCCCCCACCTATCATCACTCAGTGTTATCATGACCAAATTAATTGTGAAGTTAGCAGTCTATTTAGATTTTTGAAAAAAAAAAAAAAGTCTATTTTAGTAGTTGTGAAGTTAGCAGTCTATTTAGTTTTTTGAAAAAAACAGTCTATTTTAGTAGTTGTGAAGTTAGCAGTTATTTGCATGTTGGTCATGTAGTTTATTATCTATGATATCATGTGGTTTATATGATGTCCAGGAAAAGATGTCATTAATAGATACCACAAGTAATGAATTTAGATATTTAATAATTTATATCCGAATTTAAAGGTTTAAAGTAAAAGAAAAATAATTAAATATATAAAGTACTGAATTTTACAGCATTTTTTACTATCTTCATGAATGAATATATATCAAAGCTGGATGGTTAATTCCATTCATGGTGAAATTTACTTGATATGTGTGTCTCTTTGATCTCACTCTCGATCCATGCATCTAATCCGAAACAAATTCTATCTCGAATGCATGAGAGAGTACTCATCATGTGTTGTCATGTTAATTATTATTATTTTATTTTGAAATATATAAAACTATCTTCATTGATCACTTTGTATTATTCATTACAAAAACTCTCCCTCTCTACAATATTTCGAATACAATTAGGTATATCTTCTATCCAAATCAATTCTGACCAAAGTTGCACTCTCATTTTCATTCATCTCAACCAAAGTTTATTTTTTATATATTCTCATTGACCCCAAACCCTGTTTTTTTTCTTTAGGACACTCTTTTTTTCTCCATCACATAAAAGATTAAAAAAAAAAAAAAAAACCTTTTATCTTCAAGTCAAAGAACATGGGATTAGGCAAACTTATTGCCATTTCTCAATATGTATTTTTCAATTTTCTTGATTTGTAAGAGCTAAAATTTGGGAACTTGTTAAGAGATCTCCCTCCCTCCTATTGTTTGTATAAAAGAAATGATATTTGTAGTTTTAAAGTGTACAAGTTTCGTACATTCCCTTTTAAAAATATGAAAAATATAGGATCTAAATAGAAAAAATAATTTTTAATGGCGGAACCTACTCTTTTTCTAATGGATTGTAGGATTTGCCTATCCTAAAACTGTATGTATATAGTATTATTTTATAACTTTTGATATCATCAATGTATCATTGTTAAAAAAAAATCCTCGTTCTTTGTTGTTATATATAGCTGTAATTAATTTGTTTCATGTGCTCCACATATGGATTTGATCCAAACCTAACTGATCACTTGATAAATACATAAACAGGGAAAATGAAGGGAAATAAACAGGTAATTGGAGTAAACTGATTAATCTCCATCTATATCAAGGAAAACAATCCACGCAGTACTTACGTTTAAGTACTGCACCACCTAACAGTTCCATTTCTATATAAGATGGCATCAGCCTGTATCCACATGTACCATCATATCTTTTCTGTTTCTTCCGCCTAATTCTTCTAGTGTTCTCTCTCTCTCTCTCTCTCTGATATTTCTTCACCATGGAGTTGGGAAGTATAGTACAGTTCCTTGAGAACAAGGCCATTTTAGTCACTGGTGCCACTGGTTTTCTGGCAAAAAGTATGTATGCTCTGATCCTTTCTCACGTACTGTCTCTTTGAGTTTGCGTAAGTGCGTGTGGCTGTAACAACGATGATTTTAGTTCTAACTTTGATTGTATGCATGGGTTCAGTTTTTGTGGAGAAAATACTGAGAGTTAAACCAAACGTGAAGAAACTCTATCTTCTTCTAAGAGCTGCAGATGACATGTCAGCCACACAACGGTCTGCATGATGAGGTATACACACACACAGAGATTAGTTAATCATGCATGTTGCTGAGTGAATTGGAAATGACACAAAGAATGAAGAAGCAAGGCATGTTTATGATGGTTGCATTATTCTAATAAATCAAAATCCTATGGAAATCAGACTACTAATTATCACTTCATTTCCTCTCCCTTAATTTTGGTCATACTACTATACATATTTCAATATAATGGTAATAATTCTGTGGCTACTTCCATTTATAGATGATAAGGAAGGACTTGTTCAGAGTGGTGAGGGAAAAATGGGGTACAAAAATGGATTCCTTCATCTCTGAAAAAGTAGTTGTGGTTCCTGGTGACCTCTCTCTCGAGGACCTGGGCTTGAAGAACTCCATTCTGAGGGACCAAATATGCAACCAAATCGATTTTATCGTCAATTTAGCTGCAACTAATAAGTTTGATGAAAGGTAATCAACATGCATGCAAGCAAATGGGGTTTTAATATTCCTTTTTTTTTAAATTTTTTTATGGCTTAGTAGCTTATAATTAAAAAATTAAAAGAATATGTACGTTCTTGATGATCTATGCCATGCAGATATGATGTTGCACTGGGTATCAATACATTGGGAGCTAAGCATGCTTTAAGCTTTGCAAAAAAATGTGTTAGACTAAAGGTTCTTGTCCACGTGTCCACGGGTTAGACAATATTTATCATATTTTCGTGTTTGGTGATTTCTTAGAGTTATTTGTTTTTGAGATAACTATTAATCAAACAAAGTGTCTTTTCAGCATATGTATGTGGGGAGAAAGGAGGACTGATTCTAGAAACGCCATATCACTTTGGTGAAACACTGAATGGGACCACAGGATTAGACATCTACGCAGAGAAAAAACTGGCGGAGGAAAAGTTGAATGGCTTTCGAGCTGAGGGAGCTACTGAAGAAGAAATTACATTGGCCATGAAGGATTTGGGTATTGAAAGGTACTATGTATAAATTCATGTATGCATGATCGATGATCATCATCTTATAATAACTATATTATATATATATATATATGTGTGTGTGTGTGTGTGTGTGTGTGTGTGTGGGAAAAGCTAAAGCCACCATTGATGGTTCCGATTAATTTTTTTATACTTAAAGAAGTATTTTTTTATGATATTGTGAATTTATTTTTTAAAAAATATTTAAAGAGATTAAAAAAATGCATGAAGAAAAGGAAAAAAAAAGACAAAAAAAAAAAATAAGGATTGCGTGTGTCGGTGAGGATTCGGTAGACGGAGCACTCCCCTAGCCTGTATATATTATCTCAAGGAAAATGCTAGTATGCCGCCTGAGTCTGCTCCCTCACTTTGATTGCTTATATATTTTTTTATTTAATAATTAAGGAAGTGATTTTTAGTGTATTGGTGTATTTTTTTTATTTTTTAAAATATTAAAATATGTAAAAATTTATAAAAAGAAAAAGATGAAAAAAAAGTGAATTTTGTGCTAGCTAGGTGGCGTTATTGCTGGGCGGCAGTCTAGCACTACTCTTATCTCAATTCCAAAATTAAGGCTAAAGAAGTCAAAATTTAATGTCTCTCCATTCATATTTAATAATCAAAGTACGTATGTTGATCAACTAGCTAGGATCATGAATATCATGAGTACGTAATGTCCAAACAGGGAGTACTCTCAATCCTACTTTTCATTTTCTTTGCCTAGAAAATATTTATAGTAAAAAGGGATTGTTTAGAAAATACTAACCAAAAAAGTTTAATTTGCTTTTCTTATAAATCATATATGCATCCAAATAATTATAATATCATGGGCATTGAAATCTAAAAAGGAGAAGTTTCTTCAAATTATAATTATCAGGGCAAAGATACATGGATGGCCAAACACATATGTATTTACGAAGGCAATGGGAGAGATGCTCATTGGGCACCTAAAAGAAAATCTATCTGTGGTAATCATTCGCCCCACTATCATAACCAGTACTTTAAAAGAACCTTTCCCTGGTTGGGTTGAAGGTGTCAGGTAATTTTCTTATATTTTATGTATAATGATCAGCAATGTTACCCACTTTCTTAATATATATACCTTATTTTTCTTTTCCCCGAAGCACCAATATCTTGTTGTTTGGTTTGTCGAGAAAATGAAGAAAAGTTTATTTGTTTACAGAACCATTGACAGTGTAATTGTTGGTTATGGTAAAGGAAAACTACCATTCTTCCTTGCAGATCTTAAGGCAATTGTTGACGTGGTAAGTTGATTAAATTTATATATATATTGCTTTATTTTATGGAAGTAAATGAGCAGCATGCATGGAAATTGTCACAATTTTTTTCATCAAAGAAACTCGTATTACACATATACAATATCGTTTTCATTAATGATATAATTCTCTAAGCATTCAAGAGAATGAGATCCGAAGACACTTACCATTTTTCATTTAAAGAAAGCAAACAAATCTTGAAGGAAGACAGTTTTCAATCAGAGGTAGAAGAAAATGAATTAAAAGAAAAAGGAAAAAAAGAAATTGAATCTCAAATATGAAAGTGAAATGCAGATGCCGGCTGACTTGGTGGTAAATGCTATGATCGTGGCCATGGTGGCTCATGCAAACCAACCAGCTTATGATCATCATATGATTTATCAAGTGGGGTCTTCAATGATCAATCCTTTGAGATACGAAAAGCTTTCAGATGTTAGCTCTCGTTACTTCTCTAAAAAACCATGGATTAATAAGGATGGCAAGGCCGTCAAGGTTGGCAAGCTTTTGATGTTGAGCGACATGGATAGTTTCCACAGATATCTGGCCATACGTTATTTGCTGCCTTTGAAGGTTTGTTCAGAACCTGCTTTATGCATGCTACTTGAAATATTAACTAAAGTTATATAATTATTAATCATGATTTGTACGTTACAAATTTCAATATTGTTTTATTGCAAATTTATTCATACATGCAATATTGCACATCCATTTCTCAATAAAAGGTATAGTAACAATTATTCATGTTCATGTCTTTCGATTGAATAACGCATCCATTATTTCTCATAGCTCTGATCTTGTTTGTAGACAATCTGTAAATCATATACCACTAGCGGAAGCTGGCACCTATATATGGGCTTCTTATGTTAGATGGGTCGTGTCCAGTTATAATAATGTTTAGTGTAAGTGTATTATTTTTGGGTATTAGTTGTAAGGGCTTGACCTATGTCTGAGTTAGTCCATGAGTCATGTTAAGCCCATCACACATGGTGTCTGTCATTTCTGTTTTCCACCTAGCACAGTAACCTTGTCGTTGCCTACGACGTTTGTTACAAGCCAGAGCATATAGCTCACTGTGTAGGGGAATTTCTCTTATGCAAAATCAATACAATATGTCAGTTACATTTTCCTCTCTCTATCTTTCATTTTCCTCCCTCCTTGCGAATACTCACCCTCAAAGTGAATTCTTATCCTTCCTGTTCCCATAGGCGTATAACACAATTGTACGTCCACCAGTCATTATGCCCCTTGCCATTTCATAGTCTTTGTTGCTTCCTTCAAACTCTCTCAATCTCTTCATCTCTGATCAATGGTCCATCAAGATGGCTGGTGTCTTCATCTTTCTTGGTCTCTCTGTCTCGTAATCTCTTTTCCTTAAAACTCTCGCAGTCCCTCTCACTCCTTACCTTCGTCATCCATTATCTGTCATGGCTTGACTCTTGTTAGTATCTCTCTCCCTCTTCCCTTAATTAGGGTTTGGACTGTAGGGCTTTATACAAATTGGTTTTTTATTGTATGGGCAAGTAGCACCCCTACTAATGGTAGTTCAACCTCAATTCATGCTTTGAACAACTAAATAGCAAGGCTAGCTAGTGCCTTCTTCTAATCTGATCTTGTGGTTGCATTGTCTTCTTAGTGATAAACTCGAGGGTTCCTTAAAAATTGTCTCAATTTATCCAATAGCTCCTACAAATACGTTTATTAATATTTGATTTGAATTAAGTTGCTCCAAGCGTGATGGCACTCGATTGCTGAAAAATCTACGATGGCATCTTCAAATTTCCTTCCACATTAGCTTCAAATCAATTATTTTGTTCCATAGAATTTTGTAGCCATATAACTCCACTTTCTTACCAAACCATATATACTTAGTGAATAATTCAGAGGCGTTATTGGGCTGAGTTTGAAGTCATTATGCCCCCCATTACTTTGTCGCAACCATCTTACTATACGAATAGGAAGAAATCCAAGATTTAAAAAAAAAAAAAAAAAAAGTAAAAAAAAAAAAAAAAAAAAAAGCTAACTAGACTAGATCATTAAAATTGTGCACATCCCCACTCCTTATAATTTTTTCATTGGCTACTATCACATCCAAATTATATAATTCCACTCTGATGAGCCTCAAGGTGGACTAAGTCTTAAGGATCAATTACAAAATTTTAATGTAATCTAGCAAGAAGGTATGTGTTTGTCATTATTTTAGATACAAAATTATGGAGACATTATTGAATTTTATTGGTGAGTTGAGTTATTTCATCTTGTTCTTCTTGAACTTTTGAACTTATCAAAGGTAAATCATAATATTTGTGGCGTTCCTCCTTGTAATCTGAGTTCTTGAGACGGGTTCTTTAACGGGTCTAGATTTTAATATAATCTAGGTTCTTGAAATAAGTTCTCAGTGGATCTAGATTCTCTATCCATAGACTTGACTTTGACTTTCTTGGGTGAGTTTTCAATAGTGTTGTTGGGTCTGAAAGCGAGTTGATTGGGGTTCACATCACACTCTATAGAGATAACAATCATTTTTGCCATCTTAGGCTTAAGACTTTTGAAACTTCTTCGAGATTCACGTAGTTTGCAATGACACATCTATATTCATGATGATGTCACAACAAATCTCAAGGACATCTTCTTTCTTCATCTCCTATCTAGCCCTCTTCATACCATGGAAAATAACCTTCAATAAAGAACAACCTTTTATATTGCATGGTTTTGCCTCTATTGTCAAAATTCCTTGTAGTGGAGCTTTCCCCTCACTCCAGTTTTCTTGTTGCTAGTGATCTTATCAAGCCAAGCATTCTGCATGGTGATTTACGTCTGCTATATGCTGCATATATATTACTTGTAGTGGTCTTCACATGCCTTGTACTTAAAGTCTCCACCTTTGCATCTAGATGCTATTCCATGCAACTGCCTTTCAGACCTGCCTAGCTCTAAATACCAGTTGTTATGCGCCAATGCAAGAGAGCATGTTGGTGGCTGATGGATAGGAAGGATTAGGGCTTCCTTCCATTTATTGCTTAACTTGCAATTAGGGACTTACACTAGGTTGATAATTAATGAGAGAGGTAACTTGAGCCCCTTGATGTATAAACATATGGTTGAAGAGAAAATAATTCATTCATTGAAGTTTATTTGTACTCTCCTTGACTTTTATAGGTTGGGAAGAGGTTGGGATATGCTACTAAACTATATTATTCTTCAAATAGTATTAGAAAATTGAAAACGTAATAAACTAAGGATAAAATACCAATTATTTAAAGTTCTGTTTAGCTGAAGCTTTCATTGAAAATTCCTACTAAAATAAAACTAAATGCATATCGTGAGCCTTTGTCCTATTGTATATCTTGTCATGCCACTACTTGGAGGCCTCACCTATAGCCACACATCTCTCCCTCGCGTCTTGCCTTTATTACCCAAAAAAAAATTGGTTTCAGTTGATCTTACTCTTATTTTTTAAGTGACTTTTATTTTTTTTTTCATACAGGGACTCGAATTGGTGAATACAACACTTTGTAAATATTTCAGGATCATGTATCTTGATCTCAGAAGAAAGATTAACTTTGTGATACTATTGGTGGAACTATACAAGCCTTACTTGTTCTTCAAGGGCATGTATGTGTGTGTGTGTGTGTGTGTGTGTATGCTTTATATGTTGTTTCTTAAATTAGTGTTGGCAACAAGCATTTGATATTAACATGATCCTACTTTTTCATGTAGATTTGATGACTTGACCACAGAGAAGCTACGCCTGATGGTAAGGGATCAGAGTGGTGCAGAGGCAGATATGTTTTATTTTGATCCCAGGTGCATCGATTGGGATGATTACTTTTTGAATGTCCATCTTCCTGGTGTCGTGAAATACGTTTTCAATTGACACACACAAGTGATTGATGGTGTTAGGTTTTCAAAGTTTGCACTTGGATTTTAGTTTGTGACTAGAGCAATGTTGTTCATTCATGTTGTGTATTATTTCAGTAACATGGTCCATTGTTATTAAAGTTATGTTTCAAGAACTTTAGGTGTGTCAGACGATGGAAGATATGTTTTCCAAAGGAATGAGATGCGTTTCTATGAGCAATATGATATGATATTAAAGGGAAAGTAAAAACCAAATTCATTCCTTTTATGAGTACCACAAGAAGAACATCGAGCAAGCACTAGGTAATGACTAGTGTTTCCCTCTACAAAATGTTTCCTCCCTGATGTTACAATAGATCAGATGACCAAAATCGATTAGTGAACATATAATGGACAAGTGAAATATAGTCGGAGAGGTACCAGAGTTTGTTAGTTGGAGAACTCTCTGCTGCCAAGAATTCACATATTATTCCCTTTTACCTTGATTATTTTTTCAATTATTGTACAATACGACATTGGCATTACAAATCAATTTATGAACTGCATGCAGCAAAATATGGGGGAAAGGCAAAATCCTTGACAGTAAAAGTGATTGGTTGGAAACCACCCACTGCAAAGTGATTAGAAACATTAACTTACAACATGGTACTGCTACTGCTTTATTCCTCGATCTTCCTTCATTATCGAGGACTTCAGGAAATGATAGACAACAACTCATGACACGAGCTAAGGCTTCATTAGAAAGCATCATTAGGTGTATGATGAGGATGGGAAGGAGATGGGGACCTCTTTTTCCTTTTGCCTATTAAGGAATAGCTTTATCAGGAAACTGGAAGGGCTTCGGCCTATTATGTAAGCCATGGCCACTTCTTAAACTCTCTTGCTTGCAAGGATTTAGTGAAGGAAGGGTGTAGGTGGCATGTCCATTTGATGAACTTCCAACATTGATTGGATCTTCATCAAAAGCATCACAAGAACTTGGCCTAGTAATGCATAGCCAAGTTGTGAAAGACTCCTTGCACTCCCAGTTGCCCCCTGCAATAGGCACATGCCATGATCCTTTTTCTGATTCCTACTATAGAGATTGGGGTCTCAACACCATACATGAAATGAATCGAGATATAGTTTTAAACCATAATAACAAAGTAGATGGTATGGTCAACTTATTGTACACAATTTGTCAGGAACACATGCACCAACACATTACTCATGCACAGCCCAACTGCCTTCATTGGCATTGCCTAAGAAAGATGTTGGAAGAAAAGCATTTTCGATTAGCACGATGTGGAACATGTTAAAATTTTTTACAACAAAGAAAAGTAATACAAATTTAGATTCTGCTTGGGATCGAATGGACATCTGAAGCGTCAGGACATGCAACACATGGTTACCTGCTCTCGTTCATGACATATAAGATGCAATGTTCCTAACATGCATCTAGCATTATGCAATATTCGCAGCGGATAATTTTTTTTCTTGAGTAATACTATGCACCAAACTTATAATATTCCAAATAGTTAAATCATAATCCAACCATACTTAACAAAATAAAAATCCACGATTTCAATACGCATCTTAGAAGACTGTAATTTCAAAAACATGGGAGGCCAGACTCCATATTTACATTGCCAAAATACACTATTGAGGAAGCTCGTTGAGTAACTCATGTAACTCAACTAATGAGGCTAGAATACTATCCAGGAACTAACTATGGAAGTTGTAAGCTCTGTGTCGTGTGTGCGGCGTCTAGTCAACCTCCTTCAGTCCACCAATGTCTGCTCCCTGCTCTGATCCTGACATATCGCCTATCATTCGGGGGGAATGATAGTTGGGACTACCACGGTGAGATTTGATTACAAATCTCAGCAAGTTAACATAAAACCTCCACACAGGTTAATGATGCATGCATGGCAGTAAAAGTATGAATGCATAATTAAAGTCGTAAGTAAGCATAGCATAACTTGACATATAGCATGACATAACTGACATAACTCGAACTTAAACGTGAACTGAACTTAACTTAACATGACATGAACTTGAGCTTAAAACATAACATGGACTAGCAACATAACATGAACGTGAACTTGAAACATAACATGAACTTGAAACATAGCATGAACGTGAACAAGCATAACATAAATATGAACTTGAACTTAAAATAAATCTGAGCATAACATAACATAAACGTGAACTTAAGACATAATGTGAACGTGAACATAACATAACATGAACGTGAACTTGAAAATAACATGTACGTGAACATAACATGACAGAATCATGAACTTGAAACATAACGTGAACATGAACATGAGCTTGAACATATCATAAATGTGAACATAACATGATATGAACATGAACTTGAAACTTAACGTGAACATGAACATAACATGTACGTGAGCATGACATAACATAACATGAACTTAATCTGAAACTTGACTTAACATGCACTTGATCTGAAACTTGACTTAACATAAACTTGGAATCTTGCTTCTTTACTTCACATGAACTTGGACTTGAATTCTGACAATAAAAAATGATTCCGCCAGTCGTTTTGTCAGGATAGTAAACAATCAGAATGATTTCGCCCAACATATTCCATTAGAGATACTCAGACAATCAAAGTGATTCCATCATGAGTATTTTAAAACACGTACCCTAGCAATGAGAATGATTACACAAGGAGTACCAAGTAATACTCTGACAATCAGAATGATTCCATCATGAGTATCTTAAAACACGTACCCTAGCAATCAAAATGATTACACCAGGAATACCTAATAATACTCTGACAATCAGAATGATTCCATCACGAATATCTTAAAACACGTACCCTAGCAATCATAATGATTACACCAGGAGTACCTAGTAATACTTTGACAATCAGAATGATTCCATCACGAGTATCTTAAAACACGTATCCTAACAATAAGAATTATTACACCAGGAGTACCTAGTAATACTTTGACAATCAAAATGATTCCATCACAAGTATTTTAAATAAGATACCCTAACAATCAGAATGATTACGCTAGAAGTATCTGCATAACGGAATTTGAACGGCACTCTGATAATCAAAATGATTTCGCCAAAAGTACCTCGTGTGAATTACAAGTGGAGATGCTCGGACAATCATAATGATTACATCACGAGTATGCTAGACATAACTGACTTAAACGTAACTTGAAAGACATGACTTACTTGAGATGGAAATACTTCGTCACATGACCGAATATGTAACATATGTCATACTTGACGTGACATACTTGCAACAGTGAATACTATATGATATGACATACATGTAACATATGACATACTCAACTTGGCATACTTATAACATACAACATTACATGACAGGATAGAATGTGTAACAGATAAATATTCATGAAAAAATAAATCATGTGTAACAGATAAACATGAAATGACGTGGCATGGCATGACATATATGATAACATACATACATAAATTGTAGTTCTCTTACTCATCATACATACACAGTAAACTGATAGTACGTTAGTAGCTAACTTACCTCGATCGTCGCGTTCTACGAGAATAAAGCACAAAACACGAGGAACTGTAAGAGGATATTCTAAAAGTTAGAAATTTAATTACTAAAAATTAGAAACATGAAAACAAGCTAACTTAGAGTAAAATGACCATTTACCCCTAACTTAAGGATTTCACATCCTAATTCCAAAAATTTTCAAAATTTACATTCCTCATGCAAATTTTGTCCTAAACTCAAATATCAACTTATAAAAATATAAAACAAATCACAGTTATGGAAAACACACTATGGCCGAAACATCCATAAGCCATTTCTATTGATTTTTGTTGCAAATCCTTCCAACTTCAAAACTCATGCTTAAACCAAAATTTTGCAACAAACATCTTCCAATCCTAAGTTTAAAATCATACTTAAAATATCCATTTAGAAAAAGCTAATAATCAACACCAAACTTTTTTTTTTTTGTAAAAAGATTCAAACACTTAAATCACAAGCTTTAACCCTAAATCAAAACATCTCCAAGAATTCTAAAAATCAAATCTTACATCTAACATATTCATAACATCATCCTAATATCAACCATGTTTTAAATCATCAAACTAAAGTCACCAAAATCACAAAATAATACTTGGAGTTTTTGGTTTGACACTTAGTCCAAAAACAGAAACTTTTTCCTCAACTAGCTTTGATAAATCTCTTGATCAATGGCTTAAGAAGGTGAGATCTTCGAAATAAATCATCACATGGTTTAAAGATGTGTCCTAAAGAATATCCAACTACCAAAATTAAAATCACATGGTTAAAAATCAATAAAACATGGATCAAATCCAAAAACATCAAATCTTAGGCCTAATCGAAATCCTCTTGCATAGAAAAATCATATTTTTGAAAATAATACTAAATATCTTCAAAATAACATCCTAATATGAAAATAAGAGACTTAGGATCATCATATAAAAATATCAAAGCCTTTAGAGTAAGATCAAACCACAAAATATTCAAACTTTCTCCAAATAAAAGCAGTTTTGCCACTTCCAGTTTTCAAGTTTCTAGATCTAAGAAAATCTATCATCAAAAGCTTTATTCATGCAACAAAACCTCAATGAAAACTCTTAAAAACATGCTAAAAACACTCCATAAAATTTTCGGACCAAGATATGTCCATTAGCTTGGTCAAAAATGCTAAAACATAACATACTCTCCAAATTCACGCCCATAATGACCATTCCATGGTTAAAAATACTTTTTACTGACCAAATGACCATGGAATGATACGAATAATATATCTACAGAAACTATATTCAAAGAGGAACAACTTTTATGAAGGATTCATTGGGTGAAAATACTTAAAAATGGTTAACAATCTCCACGCACAAAGACCCAGAAATCTGCCTGAGAGAGCTTTTTTGGGTTTCTCTCTAAGAACAGGGTGAAGAAGTGATGAAAGGGAAGTAAGTGTGACTTGCACGACTCAAGACTTCTGTAGGGGGAAGATATGGACCTAAATGACCTTTGATTGGAGGTGGCTATGTGACATAAAGTGAAGAATAGTGAAGGGAGAGGACAACCTGCAGAAGCTGTGAGGTGTGGAGGTTGATGGGGTGAGTTTCTCCATCTCATCAAGGCACTATTGGGTGCAACCAAGGGTAGTGAATGGTCTACCATGTGGGGAGGAAACTTCTCCAAGAAGCCTTGCCAAGGTGGCCAAATTCGTGGGTCTTGGTGGGCCTCAACCAAGTGGGCTTCAATTTGGGGTTTAAAGGGAGTTTGGTTAGGGTTTGAGATGCTATCAAGCCCAAAACCAATTTTTCTTGGCCCAATCAAATTTCCAAGGTTTAAAAGGTTGGATAATGATGTCATAACAAGAATTTGAAAAATTAATAGATTATTGGATCGAAAAGAGTTTGAAGGCCAATTTAGGGTTTGGGGAAACCGTTTAGGGTTTTGCTTTCAACCAAGCTTTTAGGGTTTCAATTGTATTCCAACCATTTAGGGTTTCACTACGGTTGAAACTCTCTTATACAACGGGTTTTGAATTTAACAAGGTGGACAAACAATTTTTTCGTTGTTCTGAAAATGCTAATTTTTACAAGAGGTTAAAGCAGACTCATATGTCGGGTTCAAATGACATGACACATCTAACCCAGGATACGTATTGAGGAGGTTTTATCAAGGAAGAGAAATACGTATGTGTTGCTTGAACCACCCTGGGAATTGAGCTTGGTGCCTGCGCGCAGTGTTGGTTGTGGTTTCTCGTGTAATCATGTTATAATGCTCCCTGCAAAATATATAACTATCAGTTGACGGTGTGATCTATATACAATCAGTTCTCTAGCCTAGAATCAAAATGTTAACCACTTACTCAAGGTAATGCTCGATCTCGCCACAGTTATTGAGAACATACCGGTGGGCTCTTGAAAATAATTTCTCGGCTAGCATGTGAATGTTGGCCACCCCGAGCGGATGAACCTTTTGTGAGAATACAGAAAAAAATTCATCATTAAGCTAATCTGGAATGTCCGAGTTTCGTTCAACCCGTTGATATCTGGTCTCAATGTCGTTGAGATACATTGAGCAAAACGTTAAACACTCAACGTGAACATATGCTTCAGCAATTGAACCCTCAGTGCGGGTTTTGTTCTAGACATATCGCTTGAACTTCCCCAGGTACCTCTCAAACAGATACATCCACCTGTATTGCACTAGTCCGGCAAGTAATGCCTCGTCTGGTAAATGAATTACGAGGTGCACCATAATATCAAAAAATGTAGGTGGGAAGATCATCTCAAGTTTACATAGGATTATAGAAATATCTGCCTGGAGGCGATGCAATGATTCATAAGTTAATGTTCAAGCACACAATTCCTTGAAAAATGTACATAACTCGGTCAAAGCTAGCCGGATGTCGGGTCGCAAATAACCACCAATCACGACCGGAAGCAACCGTTGGAGAAATATGTGGCAGTCATGACTTTTCATTCTGGTAATTTTGCCTTCATGAATATTCACACACCGAGCAATATTAGAGGCAAAGCCATCTGGAAAACTAACTTGTGACACCCACTCACAAAAGGATATTCTCTCGTTATGGTTTAGTGTGTAACATGCAAGACTCATTCGGGTTCGATCACCATCCGGATGTAAGTGTAATTCCTTCCTCAGTCCGAGACGTTCCAAATCCCTGTGTGCATTTGCAGTGTCCTTACTCTTTCCATCAATACTCAGCAAGGTGCCCAATACGCTATCACAGATGTTTTTCTCAATATGCATTACGTCTAGGTTATGCCTCAATTGCACGTCTTGCCAGTATGGGAGATCAAAGAAGATGCTTTTCTTTGTCCAGTTTAATTCTTGTGGTACTCGTTTCCTCTTCCGTCCACATTTTCCAAATTGCACATTAGAGACCATGCGTAATGATTCAAGTATTTCTTGGGTCGTAGGTTTTGCTGGCTGACGCCGAACCTCGTTGGTACCATTGAAAGCACGTTTATTCTTTCTCCAATGGTGGTCCGGGTCCAACTAACAACAGTGGCCCATATAACAATGTTTACACCTATAGGCCAACCACATAGAATCAGTATCTACATTGCACACAGGACATGCCAACTTTCCCTTCGTGCTCCACCCAGAAAGATTGGCGTATGCTGGAAAGTCATTTATTGTCCAAAGTAGAGCTGCATGTAATTGGAAAACTTCGGCACCATATGCATCATATGTCTCAATACCAACCTCCCATAATGATTTCAATTCATCAACTAAAGGCCGAAGGAAGACATCGATATCATTTCCTAATGACTTAGGACTAGGTATCAAACATGTCAATAGAAAGTATGGGTCTTTCATACAAGACCAAGGTGGCAAGTTGTAAGGCAGAAGTATGACTGGCCATATACTATATGACTGGCCATACTATAAGGTTGAAACCGTCACTCGCAAGTCCAAGACGGACATTACGAGCATCTTTGGCAAACCAATCATGTTTCCTGTCAAAATCTTTCCAAACTTTGGAATCAGTTGGATGCCTCATATAGCTCGAATCATCAATACGCCCCTCTTTATGCCGTCGCATCCCTTGTGCTGTCTTCTTCGACATATAAAGGAGTTGCAACCTAGGCTTCAATGGAAAATAACGCATCACTTTCTGAGGTATCTAGTGTTTACTTGTCATTGAGACCCATCTAGATGACTTGCATTTAGGACACTCATCTTTGTCTTCATATTCTTTCTAGAATAAGATACAATCATTTGGGCATACGTGGATTTTGGTGTAACTAAATCCCAACCCACGCTCTAGCTAACGTGCCTCATTATAGTCTTCAGGCAAGAGAGCAGTCGGGAAGGCAGATTTCAATAGTTTCAGCACCATGTTAAATGACTTCACGTTCCAACCACCAATACTCTTGATGTGAAGCAACTTCACCATAAATGATGGCTTTGAGTAGTTTGTGCACGATGGATAGAGTGGACGTCGTGCATCCTCTACATACTGTTCAAATGTATGGTGTCCTGAAGTCCCAACGTTGGGTTCTGCATTATCATCGTCACTTCCACCAGCATTTAAACCGTGAGCACTATCCACAAAGGATCCCACCCGGATGTCATCTAACATCTCATCAACATCGTCGATGTACTCACCAAAATCATCTCCATAGTCCTCATCATCTGACCGGTTGGCATGTAAAGGATCATCTTCTCCATGAAAGATCCATTGAGTATAACTTATATCAATCCCTCGCAAGAACAAATGATCCCTCACAACATCAAATGGTTGGAATAAATTATTACGACATATCCGGCAAGGACATCGAATTGCATCACTAGCAGGTGCATTGGATTGAGCCATGGATAAGAAATGATTAACTCCATCGGCATACTCATGGCTCTGCAATCTACCTTGAATATGCATCCAAGATTTATCCATGGCTTTCTTGGTAATTGGTAAAACAGGCGTTAACAAATTTTCCTGATATACCTAGAGAAATTCAGTTACTGTAGTTTGAAGACCGGATACCATTAGGTGCTTGACAAATTTAAAATTTTAAAACAACTTTCAACCATGTAGTTTGTTAAAAAAATAAACGTTGCAGAGCGAAGGTGCATATTAAGCAATCACAGAGTTGCGAGGGAAGGAGAATATAGCCCTTTGCACGATTATGCACCCAAACATCAGCACAATTTGTAAAGCAGCATACAGGGAGTTAAGTTCCATAATTACGGTAATGGCAGTCCAAACCACCCATCTATGGGAAGTGCATAAGGTGCAAACTTATAAAGGTAGCATGGGGACTTTTAAGAATTACATTTAAGTTGCTTGAGTGGGCAACAACAGGAATCAAGTTGGCTGATAAAGATTTAAAGAAAAATGTGAGAAGCTAGTCTAGCACAAGCATGTAAGTGCACTATCAATGACATACACCAAGTCATGCACAAATTCACTATAACTATGTCTTTTGCTGGTCATCAGTAGTAGTTTATCATATTCAATATAAAACATAAGAAGGGGAAGCTAGAAAGCATTGCAATGCTGGAACTTTTGTGAAAAACCGTCACCATTTTTCTCATTGTTGCACCTAGGTAATATAACAATGGGTGTAACTAAGACCAAGCGAAGAAAGAAATATCTGATTATTTCTTTCGTGGAGACAGGGAGTCAAAATCTGGATCCATATTTTATGAAACCTAATATCAAAGGCTGGGTGTAGGTACTTGAAGATAGAGGAAACGGTTAAAATTAGAAGAGTAGCTGAATGGGAGGCTTCAGATTAAGTACCAAGTACCTAATGGCAAGATTTGACCATTTTGCCATGTATAATTAATGAACCTACGAGAGACAACATGCTTGGTGTTCAAAAATATAATTATATAGTATGTTATGCACGTGGGAATTCTTATGTATGAAAGCAAAGATCGCATACTCTACGTGTAAATATTGAGCACGGGCAGCATACATAAAGATTGCAAATATAATAATGTACAAGTACATAGGCAAACCAAAAACATTAGCTCACAAAGGAAATAATGCATTAAAAGTTTAAACACAAAACATAACAATAAACAAAGTGGAGACCAAAGACGAGAAAACAACAATTATGCCACCGATGAGGGGTGAGAGTGATCTAGACTTCCCACACTGCATGCATGACAATATGTGAAATGTCATTGGCCAATCAAGAAGGTTGGCAAGACAACAAGAAAACTGATTGATAGG
Source organism: Carya cathayensis (assembly GCA_011037825.1). Lineage (NCBI taxonomy): Eukaryota > Viridiplantae > Streptophyta > Magnoliopsida > Fagales > Juglandaceae > Carya > Carya cathayensis. The sequence continues at coordinate 605,799 of QGSO01000421.1, read as the reverse complement.
GATTCAATCAGTTTGAACAGATATTGTCTTTTTAACCAAAAAAAAAGGTGACATTATCGAGACAAGTAAATGGATAATAAGATCCTATGGAGGCAATAGTTGATATGTAATGCTCGGGTATGTCGAGAGGGCGCTAACATTTATCCCATGTTCGCGTTCAACAGGAGACTACAGTATTATGTTCATTAAAAAAAGAAAAAGATATAGAATTTTGTGAAATTGCATACAACAAGGGAAGTTTGTAAATAGGGTCACTTTTTCCCATGAGTTTATTGTCTAATGCAGCACACTAGAGTGACTTATGAAGAGCTGTTTTAAGGATGAGTGCTAGTTTAACATGAGTCATGCATGTTTCAATTGATGTTTGCTATGAAATTAGACTAATGATGAAGCTGGAAATATTAAAGCCCACACTCTTACACGTAGACCTGAATTCAATGCCCTATGTCCCAAGCCAATGAAGAGCAATTCCAGTTGAATGGAAGGGATTGCCCGAAAGATGAATATAATATATATATATATGGGTACATAACTACATAAATAGCAATCAAAGGGAAATCTATCCATTCTAGGCTCCCAATAGAAGCTGCCCATATACTCTATGTATTTACACATAGATGGCCAAATCACACATGATACAGAGGGGTATGCAAACACTCCATTAGTTTAATCTTCACTACAAGACACATGTATACCAAGAAAAACCCTAATATATTTGGTAGCATTAGCTCCTAAGGTGTGGTGTACAACCTAACCTTTGTAGGGAGATATGTGAAAAAATTAATGGAAAACATAGTATCATAAGTACTGTTGTGTAAGTTATCACAGCAAACATACAACCACTTGGAAAAACAACAGCAAAACCACAACTCCATGAAGATTCATACCAGGAAATGTTTCGGGATGTACCATACACCCACTGGGTGCCATTCTTGGTATTGCAGCAGCTATACCAAGCTATAAATTACACATCAGCCAAAGTTGCCAAACACATTAGTACAATCACATATAGTTATAAAGCCAGTTTAACTTGGCTACATTGAAGGCAAAGCTCCCAATTTTCTTTGTTAACTCAAATCCTGAATCTAATGCATGCAAACCTATAATATATAACTAGTCAAATCAAATGTAACTGCCATTTTCATACAATGCCCTATGTCATCTACCCAAGTTACACCTCAATAACCCTTGTTGTGATATATAGTAGTAGGAACTCACATAACTATATATTTTCAAGCAGACTCTTCACACTATGTATTATAATAACAGATGAGAACTTACACCAAGTCTGCCATAAATAATTGATGAGGTCAAGACATTCAGGATTGCCTCAGCTAGCCGTGGAATCCTGGAAAAAAATACAAAGGGTTTAGCACTAATTTACTACCAGCAAATCCGACACAGAACATGGCAAAAGCCTAAAAAATATTTACATCTTAAATATTCATCATGTAAGGAAACCACATCCAAAACATAATTGTAACAAAAATGACACTGCCTAAATTGCCAATAGGCAACCATCACACGAATCCAGAAATATAAGCAGATGAAAGGCACACTAAATGGTGACAGAACAATCAAATGCGCATAACTAATAATGTTTAATTGAAGGACTAGCTTAATATGAACTATAGGTTGGCCTCATTGTGAAAATGACACTGATAAATAACTATTTAGCTTCAATAAAATTACGAAGCTGTAAAAGAGTATGACCATAAACCCAGGCTACCAAACATATCGGTCACACAAATTCAGGGAAATAGAAGTACTAAGTTCATCATCAAAATGCTAATTAATAAACTGACATTAGTATGAAACGTCAAACTTGCAGCTGGAGATAGTTATAACCATGACAAAGCACCTGATAAAAGGGAAGAACAATATCCGATAACACTAGGATGTTCTGAAAGAATGTAATCAAATCGTCGGTCATGGAGGCAAGCGTCGAAGCAAGCACAAACGGTTCACGAAATGGCCTCCAGATAGATCGATGTCGAACACTTGCACGCTACTCTGCCACCAATTCCCATGGGAAACTCATGAGGTTTGATAGCTGAAAAAACTGTACATCACTTCGTTATAACTGGCATGGACAGTTAAATACATAGTTGTAACATACATATTGGAGAACTGTTAGCCAAAAAATAGTGGACAAAAATATATTCATCCAGTTTTAATTTCCCAAACAAAAACTGTAATTTATGAAACAAAATGGAAAAACCCACAGAAAATACCACTAAGATTAAAGATTCGTTCAGATCTTAGTCAAGGCAACAAGAAGAAGAAGAGGATATACATAGGGTCTTTGATTTTAGATAGCTATCCACCATGTAAATTGCAGGAACCAGAATTCTGAAGCCAACAGAAAAAAGAGAAGAAATGAAAAGAGACGGCATGCCGGTGAAGAAGGAGAGAAAAACAGAGACAAGTAATAGAACCGTGAAGAATAGCTGTTAAATGGATCAACCTAACCATTTCAAGCAATAATCAGAGATACAATGACAACAACTCACATATTAACCGAATAAAAAAAAATTTTCTGCCAGGCTTATGGCATCTGCCGTGTCCCAGACTATTGGGATTATATAAATTTCTCAAGTATATAAAATGCCACAAGGCACGATCTGTAGATATAAATCTACGAAGCAAAAACGGCTTTATCGCTTCATCTTACATCTGAACAAATTAAAGCCTCACAAACAGAGAAATATAGAATAATAGGGAGGGCAAAAAACCAAAAAACTCAAGCTTGTTTACCTGACCGTAGAATCCATGCACTTTCTCCCCTTAGCTCACAGTAAAGGGAGCCGAAACATACAACTCATTTTGGTAGGGATCAGTGAAGGGAAGGGGATGACCTAGCAGAGACAGCTAGGGTCCAGAAAATCTCCCGAATGCCCAGCGAATCCAAGCATGCAAAATCAATCGCAATCGTCGATTGTATCGTCACCGTCGACGACCTTCACTGGTTGCTGGTTCATCAATTCCTGCATTCCGGCAGCAAACGGATTTACAAGATTTGATAATTACAATAGAAATTTTCGGAGGTAGGGTTGTGGGTTTCACCCAAAATTTGGTATGAATGTGGAAAGATGAAGTGTCAATTGACGCGAAGAGAGGAAAAAGGTCCCGTGGGTGCTAGGTTGGGGCTATTTATATAACTCGGATATAACGACAACACTTACTTGTCACAATAGAATTCAGTAATTTATGAAAAGCTTTCTCCCTTTAGTGACGACTGTATGTCGTTAGAACAAACACATTGCAGCAGATTTAGACTTATTGTGACGAAAATAATTTCGGTGATTATTTGTTGCCGATATTGGCAATTTTTATTGACAATTTCTATGGGTATTTTTGGAGACAACAATTTTGTGAGAATACATATGTATTAGCGGCAATTTTTCATGTGTGGGAAAAAAATGGTGGCAAAAAGCTGAATTTGTTGTAGTGTCAATTGTAGGTGAAATCACTTGAGTACCTGAGTGGAGTGACTCAATGGTGATGCTATATCGATGTGAATTCACCACTTTATGGAAGAACTTTGTACATTTATCACCCTCTTTTAGCCGAAAGGCCCTAGATTTTTGTCGCCATGAAATCTCTTCCATTAATAGCACCCTCTCCAGATCAGTTACAACTACCCTTTTTCTATCAAGCACCTCCTCCGAGATGTCTCCCATCAATTCCCTATCCTCAAAATCTTGTAGTTCCTCCATAAGAATATTCTTTTGATTATCAATGCTACCAAACACTTCTAAATTCCACTTCTTTAGATCTTGCTTCAACGCTTTAAGCTTACAAGCTTGAATGAAACCGGGGTTGCCTGTAAACATATAAGAGGACCACCAAGAACGCACTTTATCTACAAAACCCTCCGCCACTAACCACATATTTTCAAACTTGAATGGTCTACGTCTACCAATAATACCTTCACAGTCCAAGACAATAGGAAAATGGTTGGAGAACACACAAGGCAACCATTTCTGAGAAAGTTCAGGAAAGTACACCTCCCACGACAAGGAGACAAGGAACCTATCCAATCTCAACCATCCCCGACCATTAGACCATGTGAACTCGCCCCCGAGAAGAGGGAGGTCCATAAGATCTAAATCAAGTACAAACTTCGAGAACTCCTCTATAGCTGCCGAGTTGGGAAAGCGAACAATATTAAAATCTTCTCCCATGCACCACGACACCTCCCATAAATAAATAAGACCTGCCAACTCCTTTCATAGTCACCTGACTCACCTCCTCTCACTATCTAAATTTGGACCATAAGTACCCGCATCCATCACTCGTATTTTTAAAGCAATTGGCAGCCAAAAACTTTGTAACACATTTTTCAACTGACTCCACCACTCTTTTGTCCCACATTAAAAGAATAACCCCCCCCCCCCAACGGAAGCACCCAACAATGCCTAGTAGGACCACTCTACATATGAACACCCCCATAAGCTACGGATTATTCTTCTATCCACTACCCTCAAATTAGTTTCTTGAAAGCACACTACATCCACTTTCCATGACCGCAATAAAGATCTTATACGAAGACGTTTATTACAGTCATTTAGTCCCCTCTCATTCCACAACAATAACTTAGGCTTCATAGTTACAAAGAGTGCACCTCCCTTTCAATCTATCTCTTCCACCCCCCTTCTTTAGCTTCATAGTTGATAGAACATGAAAGCCTTTTAAGTTCCCTTTCTCGCTTTGTGGTCGACTTCGAAAGACTATTTTCAATAGCAATAAGAAGGGCTCTAAATTGATCCTCATAGCCTACAAAAGAAATACCAAGAGAACAATACATCTCCTCAACCTTCTTAAACACCCAATTCGATACAGGCAAATCCAGGTTAAGGGAAATTGTGCATAAAGGAGTTGCATCCTCCATCCCCTCAATAGAAGGCCCATTGTCAAAAATGGTCATTACCAAAGCCGAGTCTTGAGTAAACTCCTATAGCTGAGGCAGAAAATTATCTTTCATCTCCATCGGCACCTCCTCAGAAAGTAAGTCAGCCACCTGCGAAGGAGAAGGAGCTACAACTACCGTCGAGGGCTCAGCTAACTTTGTCAGTTCTATGAATATTCTCCACTCGACTGTTGGGGAAAAAGGAGAGAAACTGCTTTACACGGTGCCTCCAGAGGAAATAGAATAGTCACCGACAGTTGAATAGAGGGGATGGTAGCAGCCGAAGGCCTAGCAGGCCTCAGTCGACCAAGTCTATGCATGACCCAGCACATTAATGCCACGTGAAGTGTTGCAAGAGTTCACATCACCTTCAAAGTTTCTGCCTATCGCACTGCCTGAGACAACTCGATCTGCCTCCTATTGAACACCCTTCGGCAGAGGTGCCGCTACCTTCACCGGAAACCCTAGAACCTTTGCTGGCACTAGAGCAAGGGCACCACTACCCTCGACGTAGGCCACAGTTACAGGTGGAAGGGAAGCCTCGTCCTCCTCCACACAGGCCCTCTGCGTCTGTTCTCTAACCTGGAGGGCCTGGGCCCATTGTGGGGGCCCTTTCCTTTAGTAAGCCCAGATAAGGGACCAGCTTCTAGCTCACACAGAAACACCATGGACTCCTTGCCCTTTGACTATCCCTTGGGCTCCTGGCTCTTTAAATGCCCAATAGCAAGCCCATTGCCCAAACCATAACCCAAACCCCACCCTTGATCCTCAATGCACCGTTTCAGCCAAGTAATATTACCTTGCAGTTCCCCCATTTGCGTTTGCATATCATTCAATACTCACATGACAGTTTCCTTTTTGAAGGCCAACACACCTCCTACCGACATCCTCACTTCCCTGAGTCCCTGCCGAAACAGCACCACTGGCAGCCCCACCAACCGCCCTCCTGTCCAACTGGCGAGATAGGTCCATAGACCTCAGTAGTTGGAGAGCCTCCTTATATGACCAAGGAGGTTTTGGAAATGATGCTACAGCCATCGCTGGTGGTGCCTGCCCACTGGAACGAGCAGTCTCCCTTAAGACCTCAGCCAGTTTTCACCATCCCCTCCCATCAAGGACAAAAAGACAGTTACGATGACCACCCCCTCGATGCTCTTCCAGTGCCATTAATGCACCTTGAATATTTGAGCACCTCTGCACAGTGAAGCCCCTGTCCCCTTCACGATGGCTAGCATAAAACCTCATTCTTCTTGCATTCACGCCATCCTCTAGAACTCTGCAAAACCACTATGCAGTGGCTAACTCCATTTTCATGCTTTTCACAAACTTCCACCCTTTTCTGTAAGAATCAACCATTGATCCTCCCTAGAAATCTCAAAGGTTTTTAGTTCAATGGCAACAGCTTTAATCGGAGCCATTTTACCTTCCAACCAAACAAAGCTCCAACGTTCAAAGAATCCCGAACAACATCGAAATGCAGTTTCAAGCGAAAAAGAAAAATGAAAGTGTACAGAGAGAAAAAAGAAACTAACTAAATGTAATCTTTCACTCTTGATCACTATTCATGTGTCTACCATTCAGATAAATCTCACTAATTATAACATCTCAAACTAAAGTAACACTAACTATATTTCTTTTGGTTCTATAAAATTGGAGAGAGAGAGAGAGAGAAGGAGAGAGAGAGAGAGAGATGTCTGCAAAAGTAAATGGTATATTGCTAAAGCACATCAAGCATAATACAATGTGTCATGCTAATGTTGAGAATGTCCAATCTTGGGAAACTGCTGATGCTTATGATAGATCTAAGGGTGTTGAGTCTAGTGATGGCAAATTTAATTTGAAAGAGGATGATGATAGAATAGCATTGTTGTTAAGAAAAATTGATGCCATTGAAATGAAAAAGGTTAATGAGGTAAGTTATTCCTAGAGTGCCTGAAAAATGTGGAATCTGTGAAGAGTTAGGGCATTCCACTAATGAATGTTCAACTATCCCTGCTTTTAAAGAGGTGCTGCTAGATTAAATAAACGCTGTGAATTTGATTTATAAACCATTTGCTGGACCATATTCTAACACTTATAACCCAAATTGGAGGAACCATCAACTTCAGTTGGAAGAGTGACCAAAATGTACCTCAAGGAGCATCTCAATATACAAGCCAACTTGCCCCATTTCAAAAAAGAGGATTTGATTAAACTGTCCATCATATGGCTAATACATTGCAGCAGTTCATGCAAAGATAAAAAAATAATTAATAATTAGAATTCTCAAGTTATAAATGACATGAGGAGCACACTTACAAGGTTGACTACCACATTGAGCATTCAAGATAAAGGAAAATTTCCTGCGCAGCCACAACCAAATCCTCAAGTTCAACCTCAACAAGTTCAAGATGCAGCTGAGTGTTCCAACATTAAACTAGTGAAGGGTATCACAACTTTACGGAGTGTATGAGTGGTCGACATCCCTGATCATGGAGCAGACAAGGTAGATAAGGCTGGTAAGGTTTCTAACTCAACTCAAATTGCTGGTGGAGAAAATGTGACTAATGAAGAGGTAAATCCTTGCCCTGTTCCAGCTTCTTTCCCTCAAAGACTTGTTCATTTGCATAAAGATAAAAATCATCTTGACATTTTGGAAATCTTTAAGCAAGTTAGAATCAACATTCTCTTGTTAAATGATATTCAACAAATTCTTGCATATGCTAAGTTTTTAAAGGACTTGTGTACTATAAAGAGAAAATCAACTGTCCAGAAAAAGCCTTTTTTAATTGAGCAAGTCAGTGCCATTATACAAAGTAATACCCCACCAAAGTATAAAGATTCAGGGTCTCCCACAATTACTTGTGTAATAGGTAGCTCAAAAATTGGTCAATCACTTTTGGACCTTGGTTCAAGTGTAAATCTGTTGCCTTATACAATATATGAGCAGCTAGATTTAGGGTAATTGAAATTGAAACCTACTTCAATCATCTTACAATTGGATGATAGATCCATTAAGATGCCTAGAGGTATTGTTGAAGATGTCTTGGTTCAAGTGGATAAATTTTTTTATCTTGTAGATTTTGTGGTGCTTGATGTTCACTTGACAAGTTCATCCTCATTCCAACCTCCAGTAATCCTTGGGAGACCATTTCTTGCAACATTCGATCCTTTGATTAACTGTAGAAATGGTCTTTTGAAATTGAGTTTTAAAAACATGACACTTGAACTAAATATTTTTAATACATGCAAGCAGCCGCATTATTTGGAGGAGGTTCAAGAAGTTAATTTGCTAGAAGAAATTTTTTATGAAGAAACTTATCTAGAAAAAAACTTTGCTAATGTGGAAGATGAGTTAGAGGTTGTTAGTGAATTTTCTGATAACAATTCTAACCAATTTTGCATTTCTTTCAAAGGGGATAAAAAGGAGACATTTTGGAGGCAGAAAGTTGAGCAACTTCCACCATCAATAGTAGCCTTAAAGCCTTCTTTAGAAGAAACCCCAAAGTTGGATATGAAACCACTGCCAGCAGATCTGAAATATGCATTTTAGGACCTAACAACACTTTTTCAGTAGTGGTTTCTTCCCTACTTAGTGAGGGACAAGAGGAGAGGCTAGTTGAAGTGTTGAGGCAGAATAAGGGAGCTATTAGCTAGACTATAGCAGATATCAAAGGCATAAGCCCCCTTATTTGTACTCATAGGATTTATCTAGAAGAAAATGTAAAAACTTATAGGGAAATGCAAAAGCGATTGAACCCTACCATGAAATAATATTTTATTATTTTATTATAGACTATAATAATATATTATAATATATAATATAGTGATATATTATAGTATATTGTAATATATAGTGATATAGTATTAGTATAACTATTAATACAATATATTATACTGATATATGATTTTCAAATTTAATATTATATTAATTATTAATTTATCATAAAATACAAAATTATTTTATATATAATATATAAAAATTATATATAATATAAAAAATCATATAAAAATATTTTGTACAATATAAATATTTAAAATATATATATGAACTAGTCTGGTCCAATGTTAGAAAAATGAAAATCGAAACTAGACCAATTTTGACCGACTTTGAAAAAAATGAAAATGGTACCGAATCAAACCAAATTCGGTACCAGACCAAATCCACTAGTTTGGTCCGGTCTAGTCCGATTTACCGATTCACCGGTTTTTTTACTCCTAGACACAGCTTATATCCCACATTTCTAGTTATGATTGGTTATGATACTATTTATAACACCACAATAAAATGCTCAAATCACATGACCTATACTCCAAATGGACTAATTAATAATTCAATTGGAGCCCCATTAGAATATTATAAAGAACAAGAACTTCTCATTCTCAATCAATGTGGAATCCCCTACACCACCCACCTCATCCTCTTATCATATGGGGTATCACATCTTCCCTTCGAAACACACCTAAATCACCATGAGAATATAGCTGCTATTTGACCCCGATGCCCTTTTCAAAAAATTGTAGTCACCCTTACCAAATCAGCATGAAAGGGCATTGCTTCCTTGCAACGACCCAAGAACAAGTAGTTTCCTTGACCAAATCATCATGAGAAGACCATGCTTCCATGCAATGATCTATCCCTTTCCGTGAACAAGCCTTTTCCTTGACCAAATCCTTATGAGAATACATTGCTTCCTCACAACACCCTAGGCCCTTCCCAACAAGTATTCATTGTTGTCGTAGTGGGAACAAAAGGTTAGCTCATTGGAGAAAGAGAGACTAATCCAAGCCCTCTAAAGTTCAAGTCCAAATGACAAAACTTAGGCCCAGCCTGGCCCAAAACTAAAACAAGACTAACCCCAAATTTTTTAGACTTTACTAAGTTTGAATTTGAATTACAACTGTCGAAAATTATCAGTTGTTCTTTCAGCATAGAGGTCAAAATCACACCACAACTACCAAGGAACCGTTTGCCAATATCCACCATCACTATTCCCTCTGACAGGGAAGCTCCATCCAAGCTAGTGAGGTGGCTGCCCAATAGGTTCTTCCATTGTCTTCTTACTATTTGTAGCTTTCGTATTCACATTACCTCGAAGAAGATTAGCATGACCCAGTTTACCACAACAGGAACATAAATTTGGGAGTTTATCATACCTCAACTTGCAACAAATGGTTTCTGACTCCCCAGAGAAATTCTTTTAAAATGTGATAATGGATTACTTATATTCAAATGATTCTCACCCCAGAAAATTTCTCCCAGCCAGGAGACTTTTATGATAAATCAACATCTTCAACCTCACCAATAGATTCTCCAATCATACAAGCAATTCTACCATTCATACCCTTTAGAGGAAGATCATACAATTGAATCCATAAAGAAGATGAAGTCATGACAATTGTACAGGACTGAAAATTTCCATTACACTCTTGCAACAGAACAAGATTTCGATCAAAGGACCAAGGATCATTGCAAAAAACATGTTCTTTATCATGTTTGTCAAACTATGCTAAAATGATATTGTCTCCTAACTCAAAGAATTTAACCCCTTTAGCCAGATTCTATACATTCTGCATCATAGTCTTGAAGACTTCCTTATTGAAAAACTTGACAGTTTTGAAAAGAATACACTTATCAGTATGGTGCGCAGAAATATCCATAACTATCTCCTGGAAATTTTTGGCGCCGTTGCCAAGGACTATTTATTTTTTATTACTTTTGATACCAACTAGTTCTAAGTTAGTTTGAATTTTTTTTTCTAAGTCCTGATTGTTAATTTTGTTTTTATTTTTCTTTTCAGGATTCCCGAGTTGTGCATTAGACGTACTCAAAGCTTGAATTTAATACCTTTTGACCCTGAAATTGAATGCACCCTTCATCGTTTGAACAAGGAGAAGGAGGATTCCACAACCGAGAATGAAACAATGGAAGATCAACTTGGAAATAGGACTTTTGGAGATTATGTTGTCCCTTTGGTCACCGAAGCTACTTCTAGCATTAGGCGGCCTGCCATTCAAGTCAATAACTTTGAGATAAAGTCAGCTATTCTTCAAATGGTGGCTTCAACGGTGCAATTCAGTGGCATGCCACATGATGATCCAAATGTTCACATAGCTAATTTTCTGGAGTTATGTAATACTTTTAAACATAACAGGATTTTTGATGATGCTATTAGATTGAGACTCTTTCCATTCTCCCTCCAAGACAAGGAAAGGCATGGTTAAACTCACTTCCACCATTAACCACAACTACATGGGATGATTTAGCTAAAGTGTTTCTAGCAAAGTTCTTTCCCCCACCCAAAATCATGAAGATACGAAATGATATCACCACTTTTGTCCAATTTAAAATGGATTTGCTTTATGAAGATTGGGAGAGATATAAAGAATTGCTTAGAAAGTGCCCACATCATGGACTTCCTGCTTGGATTCAAGTGCAACCTTCTACAATGGTTTGTAGCCTACAACACGTACAATGATTGATGCAGCAGCGGGAGGGACTTTGATGAAGAAATCATCGGAAGACGCATATGAGTTGGTGGAGGAGATGGCCACCAACAATTATCAATGGCCATTCGACCCAGTGACAACAAAAAGAACTCAGAGAGTTCACGAAATTGATTCTTTATTTGCTTTAGCTACTCAAGTTGCAGATTTATCTAAAAAATTAGACAATGTCAATGTGAGTTCCATTCAATCTACTAATGCAATTTGTGAGTTTTGTGCAGGACATCATATGGGGGTAGATTATCAAGTGGGAAATCCATTCACCAACAATAGTTCGGAGCAAGAAAATTTTGTGTCAAATTACCAATGACAAAGCAATCCTTATTCCAACACTTACAATTCAGGATGGCGAAACTACCTAAATTCCTCATTGAGCAACTCCTAGAATGTTGTCAAGCCTCCACCAGGTTTTCAAAATCAATAACAAGAGAAGAAACTGAATATGGAGGAGGTAATGGCACAATTTATGGTCAAGGTGGATGCTAAATTTCAAGAACATGACATTGCTCTAAAAAATAATGAGAATACTATACAGAGCATTGAAAGGACGCTCGGTCAATTGGCAACATTTATGTCTGAAATGCCTCAATGATAAAACAACCCAAAAGAGCAAGTGAAGGCCATTACTTTAAGAAGTGGAAGTGAGCTTAATTTAGAAGAGAAAGAGAAAAATTCTGGAAAAAATGAGATGATTGTGAGAGCCGCATTGCCCACCCTTGTTTTGAGGCCAACTGTGAAAAACTCAAGAAATTCTCCTGAGTCTCATTCTCTTACTTCTCATTATGTTCCTCCTATACATTTTTCTCAAAGACTTCAAAAAAATAAGCTAGATAAAAAATTTTCTAAATTCCTTGATGTTTTCAAAAAATTACATATTAACATTCCTTTTGTAGATGCTTTGGAACAAATGCCTAGATATGTGAAGTTCATGAAAGAGATTCTATCAAACAAGAGAAAATTAGGAGAGTATAAGACCATGATGTTGACCGAAGAGTGCACCGCCATTTTGCAAAATAATTGCCACCAAAGCTTAAAGATCTAGGGAGTTTTACAATTCCTTGCACCATTGAAAATTCTTATTTCGAAAAAGTTTTGTATGATTTAGGTGGAAGCATAAATTTGATGCCCTTTTCTATTTTAAGGCAATTTGGGATATGAGAGGTCAAGGCCACTACCGTTTCACTTCAATTGGCGGATTGATCCATCAAACAACCAAGAGGCATAGTAGATGATGTTCTTGTTAAAGTTGACAAGTTTATTTTCCCTGCAGATTTTATTGTTTTAGATATGGAGGAAGATAGAGAAACCCCACTTATTCTTGGTCGACCATTCTTAGCCACGGGAAGAACTCTCATAGATGTGCAATAAGGAAAACTAATACTACGGGTGCAAGATGATCAAGTTACATTCGATATGTTTGAGGCAATGAAATATCTATCAACAACTGATACATGCTTCAACATAAATGTGATTGATGAACTTGTGGTAGAAATTTTTTAAAAGAGTTATCCTAAGGAACCACTTGAGGCATGTGTTGTTCAATCTGGCATGTCTGATTCCGAGAATTCCAAGATAAGCAATTGTGCACACTATTTGGAAACATTTCCACCTTACTTGCCTAAAAGGAAGTCGGAAAACATAACATTGGGCGAAAGCATTACTCCACAAAAGCCATCCATTATTGAAGCCCCTTCTTTAGAACTCAAACATCTTCCTTCTCATCTTAAATATGTTTATTTACATTATTCTTCTTTACCCATAATAATTTCTTCATCTATGGTAAGTCTTGAAGAAGAGAAGTTATTTCAAGTTTTGAGAGCTCACAAGCAAGCTTTGGGATGGACGATAGTCAACATTAAGGGAATGAGCCCTTCACTTTGCATGCACAAGATTTTAATGGAAGACAATTATAAGCCTACTGTGCAGCCACAAAGGAGACTTAATCTGAACTTGCAAGAAGTTGTAAAAAAAAGAAATTCTCAAATTGTTGGATGTTGGAATTATTTACCCTATTTCTGATAGCTCATGGGTAAGTCCGATGCAAGTAGTGCCCACGAAGGGATGAGTGACGGTGGTAGAGAATGAAAATAATGAACTCATCCCAACAAAATCGGTCACGAGTTGGAGAGTGTGCATAGACTACCGCAAGCTCAATGATGCCACATGAAAAGATCTCTTTCCACTTCTTTTCATTGATCAAATGTTGGAATCGCTCGCCAGTCATGCTTATTATTATTTCCTAGATGGATACTGGAGATACAATCAAATCCACATTTCACCGAAAAATAAAGAAAAGACCACTTTCACTTGCCCGTATGGAACATTTGCCTACCGGAGGATGCCCTTTGGTTTGTGCAATGCTCCAGCCACATTTCAAAGATGCATAATGGCCATTTTTTCGGATATGGTGGAAAAAAGTTTATTGAAATTTTTATGCATGATTTTTTTGTCTTTGATTCTTCACTTGATAATTGTTTAAATAATCTATCTTTAGTTCTACAAAGATGTGAAGAAACTAACATTGTTCTTAATCGGAAAAAATGTCATTTTATGGTGCAGGAAGGAATTGTACTTGGGCACAAAGTTTCTTCTAAGGGCATTGAGGTAGATCAAGCCAAAGTAAAGGTCATCAAAAAATTACCTCCACCTAGCACGGTCAAGGGCGTGAGAAGTTTTCTGGGATATGCGGGGTTTTATCGTCGTTTTATTCAAGAATTTTCTAAGATTGTTAAACCCCTTTGTTCTCTTTTGGTCAAAGATACTCCATTTAACTTTTTCAATGATTGTTTGTAGGCATTTGCACTTTTGAAGAAGAAGTTAAGTTCAGCCCCAATAATATGTGAACCAGATTGGGCACTTATATTTGAATTGATGCGTGATGCAAGCGATTACGCAATAAAAGCTGTGCTTGGACAAAGGAAGAACAAGGTTCTCCATGTTATACACTATGTGAGTTGTACCTTGATGGATGTCCAATTAAATTATGCTACTATGGAAAAAGAATTGTTAGCTGTGGTCTTTGCTTTTGATAAATTTAGATCATATTAAATTGGGTCAAAAGTAATTGTTTACACTGATCATTTTGCTCTTAAATACTTGTTAGTAGAAAGGAAGCTAAACCAAGGTAACTTAGGTGGATTTTACTCCTACAAGAATTTGATTTGGAGATCAAAGACAAAAAAGGAATCGAGAATCAAGTAGCCCATCATCTCTCTAGACTTGAGCACACAACCAAAGAGGGAGCCCCACTTTCTCCAATAAATGAGGTATTTTCGAATGAACAACTCTTTATTGTATCTCTAACACAAGTTCCTTGGTATGCAGATTATGTAAACTACTTGGTAAGCAATGTGATCAATCCATATTTTACATACCAACAAAGGAAGAAATTCTTTTCAGAGGTCAAGCACCACTATTGGGAGGAACCTTTCCTATACAAGCATTGTAGTGATCAAATGATTAGGAGATGTGTACCTGAGGAAGAGATAAAGTTGATAATAAGACATTGCCATTCATTAGAGGTTAGTGGGCACCATGAAGTGAACAAAACGGTAGCTAAAGTGCTCCAATCAGGTTTTTATTGGCCTACCATTTTTAAAGATACTTATGCTTTTATTTCTTCTTGTGAAAAATGTCAAATGAGTGGTAATATTTCCTGGAAAAATGAAATTCCATTAAATAATATACTTGTTGTTGGGCTATTTGATATTTGGGGCATAGATTTCATGGGGGCCATTCTCTCCTTCTTTCTCTAATCAATACATTTTAGTAGCTATGGATTATATTTCCAAATGGATAGAGGCCGTGGCCCTCCCTACAAATGATTCTAAAGTTGTGATGAATTTTTTGAGAAATCAGATATTCACTCAGTTTGGATCTCCAAGAGCAATAAATAGTGATGGAAAAAAACATTTTTGCAACTGGCAATTTGAGGCACTTTTGAGCAAATATGGTGTTACACACAATGTTGTCACTCCATACCATCCTCAAATTAGTGGACAAGTATAAATTTGAACCAAGAGCTGAAACGAATATTGGAGAAAACCTTGAACAACTCAAGGAAAAATTGGTCTAAAAGGTTAGACGATGCACTATGGGCATACCGGACAGCCTTCAAAACTCCAATTGGTATGTCCCCATATCGTCTAGTTTTAAGGAAGGCATGCCACTTACTAGTGGAGTTGGAACACAGAGCTTATTGGGCTATCGAGACTCTTAATTTTGACATGGAGGCAGCAAGTGAGAAGAGAATATTACAACTCAACGAGATGGATGAGTTTCAGCATGCATCCTATGAGAATGCTCGCATATACAAGGAGAGAACCAAGAGATGGCATGATAGACATACTCAAAAGAAACTTTGAAGTTGGCCTAAGAGTTCTAATTTATAATTCCAGCCTTAGCCTCTTCCTTGGAAAATTACAATCTCGATGGTCCGAACCATTCATGGTAACAGGAGTTTTCCCGTATGGTGCCGTTGAGGTTTCTAACAACTCAAAAGGCACATTCAAAGTTAATGGTCAATGTCTAAAGCCCTACTTCGAAGGAGATTTTAACAAGCAAAAATTCTCCATTGATTTAATTGATCGATGATTCAAATAAGGAAACGTCAAGCTAAAGACTATAACCAAGCGCTTTTTGGGAGGCAACCCAAATTTCTTTCCATTATGTTATTTTGTTTTCTTTTATTTTTTTTTTATTATTTCAATTTTATTTTATTTTTCATGCTCTCACTTTTCAAACAGTGCAGCTCTGTGCTGCTGTGCTAGAAGAGCCTTCCACAGCATTCCTTTGAAACACACCCATGCACAAACACTCGAGAGTCAGCACCACAACGCCAAATGACTGCCTCAAATATTCCCCAAACCTAGTATTGCACTCTGATAAAGTGCTAAAACTGCATAATTAAGTTGTTAAAGTGATTAAATTATTTAACTAAAAAATGAATTGAACACTTAATTATGCAGTAAATTATAAACTGGAGTCAATTGTTAAATCATGATATTTTACCCTTAAAAAGTTTGTAATGAAGCTAGCACACTCACATAGTTAAGGCACTCATATTTAAACTAATACTGGAAATTTCTTTCTTTTTCTTTAGAGTGAAGCAAGTTAGCACACATGCATCAAACTTGGCACTCGGGCAGCTCACATAAAGCAGCTCAAAACTCATGGCACATGCAGGACATGAAGCAGAACACATGCAGAAATCACAAAAGAAACTCACTCGGGCATCTCACATAAAGCAGCTCAAAACTCACGGCACATGCAGGACATGCAGCAGAAAGTAACATGCACATGCAGTCCACGGATGCAGAAATACAGAAACCAGCCATGCACATGCAGAAAGCAGAAAACAAACAAGCTGGAACTTACACGCACATGCAGGAAAAAAAAAAGAAGAAACAACAGCAGAAAAAAAACCACAAACAGAAAAAGAACGAGCACATGCAGAAGGAACTCACGGCAAACCAGGACATATGCAGAAACACATGTAGCAGAAAGTCACACACATGCAAGGCAGCAGCTCACACATGCACTCGGACAGCTTACACATGCAGGAAAACAAAAAGGAAACTCACGGATGCAGAGGATAGAAGGCACATGCAGAAAGTGGAACTCACGGCAACTCAGCACACCTGCAAAAACTCACGCACACATGCAGGAAAGCACTCGGGCAGCTCACGAACACATGCATCAAACTGGAATTAGAAACTCACGGCTGGAAACCATGGATAGCACCTGTAGAAAATCACTCACACAAAGCAGAACAGCAACTCACGGAAAAGAAAAGGAACACATGCAAAAAAAAAAACAGTTCACACAAAGCAGAAAACGGGGCTCCATCTCGTTTTTCTTCTTTATCTTTTTGTTTTGTTATTCTTTTGAGCTGGCCAAGGTTACAAACCATATATAAACCAGGGGCAGGAAGCTAGCAAAGGGGGACTCTTCTTTTCTTTACATAGTAGACGAATTTGATTCACAGGGGGTTGCAAGAACTAGTTTTTTTCTGGTTTCAGTTTTTTTTGTTTTGTCGTTCGGTAGTTTCAGACCAAGAGGCGGCAGCTTCATTTTGTTTTTTTTCAGGTTTTCTTTAATGTTTTCGTTTCTGAAGAGATAGACGCTTGTTGAAGCATTTGGATTTATTTTTCTTCTGCTTTACGCTTCTGAGTTCCTTTTCAGTTACATTCGGTTGGGTTGCATTTATTGTTCTGTTGGTGTTGAGTTTACGTTGGTTGGAGGGATACACGAGTTTGGACTCTCTCTCGGTTGGATTTTTTTTTATCATTCTTCTTCTTTTTCGTTTAGCCTTACAGACCTAAGGGACTTCTCTTTTTGCATTTTTTTTTCATTTCTTTAGAGAAGCAGGGGAGTCAGCGGAAGCAGATCTCCATAGAGTAGTTTTTTTATGTTTTCTTTCTTTCGTTTAGCACTGGTTTCTTTCTTTCAGTCGACGGCTTTAGTTATTTTCCATTCAGCACTTTTTTTTTTCTCTTTCTTTCTGTTTCGTAACCGGTGCGGTGTCTGTTATTTCTTTTTCTTTGTTTAACGTTCAGCGTCTTTCTCGTTAAGGAGTTGTGGATTTATTTATTTTTTTACCTTTCCGTTCCAGACTTGGTGATTTATCTTTCCGGCAGATTTTATTTTATTTTATTTTATTTTTTTTAGTTTTCTTTATTTCTTCTTCGGCATTGTCTTTCAGTTTTCTTTGTTTTTTGGTTTCTACCATTTGGCAATAGTATCTTATTTTTAGGCCCCTCATTTTGTGGATTTGGATTTGTTTTTATAGTGATGACTTTACTTAGAATTATTTTTGTTACTAAAAATATCATGTGTAACTAATTTCTAAAGCTTGGGTTGTGGAATGAAATTTAATTTATTTTAGATTCTAGTTTGATGCAATATTTTGTTGTGTAATGTTGATTTCACTAAATTACTAGTCGGATTCAAAAGGAAAATAAATTGCGGCTCTTGCTCTTATTTTGTTGTTGACGTAAGGCACAACAAAAGCTTGAATTTATCAAGGCTTCTTTCGATTGATTATAAATATAAATTTGGCTAGAAAATTAGAAAATTTCTTGAGAAAATATTGCAAAAACTTGAGCTTATTTTTTATCTTCCGAATATCAATACCTTGACTGGATTGTTAATCGAGGAATTATCTAGAATCTGAAATAAAAAGAATCTCAAACCCAACCCAAGTGTTTGTTTTATTGTTTCTTGCAAGTTTAATTCATTTGCTACACACTTTCTCTAAGTCTCTTAGTTTTAGTAATTTTAGAAACATAGATCCACATCCATTTTCATCTTTCATAATCGATACATCTTTTACACAAAAAAAATCTCACAAACGCTTTGATAACCCATTGTCCCTGTGAATTCGATCTTGGGACTTACCCTTGTATTACTTTGACAGCTTCTACGCTTGGAAGACAACATTATAAGCTGATCACACTCATGCAACATTTTCAAGGAAGTTTACTTTTATCCTTTCAATTTTTCATCTCTTTCGATTCTTCACATTGGGGACAATATGTTCTTTAAGTTTGGGGGTAGGTGTCATTTATTTTGGAAGTATCTATTTATTTTCACAAACAAAAAAAGAAAAAAAAATTGAAAAATTTTGAAAATCACAAAAATATTTTGTTTCCTTTTGTTTTGTTTTTGGGTTGATGACCACAAGCCTATGATATTACCTAATTGAAATTAAGTTGATTTTTGGAAAATGCTAAATTTGTCTTGTTTATGCTTAATTCTTGTGTTAGCTTGGGTTATTTGAATTCCTTTTAACACTTTTGTACAATACCAAAATCAATAAATTGCTTTGTTGGCTTAGAGTATATTTATGTGAATTAGATATTTTCTAATATCTCACTGAACTCTAAAACCTATTTGATAATCTCTCGAGGTGAAATCCTAGGCAGCACACCACTAGAGAAATAATATAGGCCATCTTTAAAACGTTTGAGTTTTTCTAGCCTACCCTAATTATCTATCTCTAGTCACCCCTTTGAATCAGTTTGAGTCTTTCCTTGAATCAGTTTCTTTATGCAATCCATGAGGCAATCATTGAAGTCTAACCCAGAGCACGCCAATCTGACATACCATGAATTCCTCCTGTACCACAATGTACAAAGGGGGGTCGGGGATATTTGTGGCTTAAGGGAAATAAATGCTCTTGTTGTACTGGAGCCTCGGTAATGCAAAATCGCAGATTGGACTAGTAAGTACTTCTTAGTGTTTGGCCGGGGGTGGGAGTTTCTCGTTGGGCATATTGGCCATGTAGAGTTCCAAATGAAGCCCCAGTAAGGTGTCGTCCCTAAAGACAAGGTTGTGCGATCGACAACCACGCCCTAGGAGCTGCGTCAAATTGCCATCGTCAAAGAGTGGGCGAAAGAGTGCCCTCTTGCTATCCACTCGAAAGTTCTTCTAGGTGAGGAGAATATCGTGGTGCACCTTCCTTCTATTCGTCACACCATCCATGCCAACCGTGGCATTTCTATTTGGCCACCAGTGGCCTCGCCAAATAAGCACTCCTCGAGCCTTCCCCTAGAGGGTAAGGGGAAGAAGCCTCGTGAGGACAAGTTCAGGGTCGGCAGGGTGGTTGGCGTTCAATGGCCGAGGCCTGTGACACCTAACCAGAGCCCAACTCCTTGTGTGCCCTCTGCAAATCCTACATGTGGGCCGGTGGAGGGGAACCCCTCCAGCCTTAGCATGCCAATTGCACCTCTCTCAAATGTTGCTCTTGTTGTCGAGCCTATGGTGGTCACTGATTCAAAAGGCGCACATCATGCTCACAAGGCCGCAGGACTTGTCTAGGAGGGGTAAGTGGCTCCAAATGCACTTCTGGTGGGGCCTTCTCGATGAGATTCCTCATCGGTCATCAATGGTTGAGCTGTCTCCCTAGGCTAATGTGGAGATGACTCCTTCCTTGGCCTTCACTGCTAGTTTTGTGGCTGGGGATCAAGTCTCTGGTGGTGCTTCCAGGGGCTCTGTAAAGGAGTCCGGCTTTTCTTAAGGGAGTACACCCCCGTGAGGGCCTCCTTGTGGCGAAGCTCCCATAAGGGGTATAATCTCCAAGCAGTGTCAGCCGCAGGATTGGTTGAAGAGGCTCCCTAAAGGGAAGTCAAGTCCCTCGTATTTGACACGTCGACTAACGGGGGGTCATATTTGCTGTCGTGAGGCCCGAGGAGGGTAGCCTACATGTTTCAGGCAAGGAGAAGGATCACTCCCCTTCCCAGGGGGATCCAAGGCCCATGATCGAGGGTCCTCCACCCCTCAGCTGGTGGACTGGACCGGGAGGTCTCGAGCAACTTTAGGAGAACGTGGGTGGACAAGCAGTCACCTCCCGCAGGTAGCTCAATGAAGCTTATCTCTACATCCATCCATCTTGAAGCCATGGGTGCAGGTGGCCAGATCTTTTCAAGGCTTTTTCTCCAGGGTTTCCTTCACTTTGACTCTCTCTTTTTCTATTTTGTTCGTCTCTCTTTGTTTTTCATTTTGACTCTTCTGTCGCTTGTTGTGGTGGGCTGTAAGAAGTCGACATGTTGACCAACTTCATCGTAAGCAGCCAAGAGGCAGTTGAAGTGCAGAATTGGGAGCTTCGCTCCATAGTAAAGACACCTATCTACTGTGCGAGCAAGGAGAGGGAGGAGAGAAAATGTCTGAAGGTGGAGCTAGCGATGGTAAAGGGGTGGGCCATCTCGACCCAGAAGTGCCTAAGCTAGCTTCAGGTAGAGAATGAGGAATAGAGGGGACATCGAGACCCTAACGCCCATCGATTCAAGTTGTTAAAGGGGGAGTGTTCGTCCTTATCTGCGGCCTTGAAGAACCGAGAAAACTCATCGTGGCTGCTTAGGCGAGGGCGAAGGGAGGCCTTGAAAGAGTTGGGGGTGGCTCAACGGAGGACTACTGCCTAGGAAGTAGTTATCGAGGACCTATGGAGCTACTTGGCTCAAGTGCAAGAAGTCGCTACCCACTTGGGCAATTAGTTGGGGAAAGCCCTTTACATTTGCAATGAAGCTTGTGTGTACGAGTATATCAAAGGCCTTAAGAAAATGCAAGATCACATTATTTTGAATCCCCAAGCGAGTTCTTGAGCGTTGGAGCTACATTTGAGGGCCATCAATCTACGTAAACTTGAGCCAGATGCTCCTGCACTTGAACATGGTGGCGAAATTGGCCGACCAATGATCCTGGATGCCTTTCCTCCCAAAGAGAAAGCTCATGCAGCCCACTCTCCTAAGAGCGCCTAGTGGGAAACTTGTGGGAACTAGCCCTGGAGGTCATGAGATCAACGGACTTGGATGCTCCAGAGGTAGGCACCATTGAGTTTGAGGTCGATACTAACATCTCCCTTGATTGATTTTGTATCTCCCCCTCGTATCAACATGATGTAAACTTCTTTGCTTCAATCTTTCTCTTTGTACGGACCGTGACAACTAATGCACTAGTTTACTTGTATACACATTTTTCGTTTCTCATTGTATTGCCTCTTGCTTTGCCTTGTGGCCATTTTCTCATTCTTCTCTTGCACTTTCATTTCCCTGTTGCACTTTTCACTCTTGCCATGTGCCAGTTCCTAGGCTCCCTTATTGGGCCAGTTTGTTAGTTGACGTGACACACATAGGTTCTCTTTCACTCTGAGCCATTGCTGCATTGATGGTGCTAGATGGCCTTTGTGGTGCTGCGTGCAATGCCTGTCACAAGATACACGCAGTGCTTGTTGTAGGATTCACACGGAATGCATTGCAAGATTTGTGCTGAATTTGATGGAGTTATGGGATACGCATGTTTCCAAGACCTTAGGGAATGAACCATCGCAAATGCCTATCTAAGTCTTCATTTCTCGATTGGCAGTCGTTGTATCTCCCTTCTTGCCCTTCAAGCAACTAGAGCCTTTCTGTCTTTCTTGCATGCGTTATATTCTAGAGAACTCTGGGTCCGATAAGCCTTCTAGTTCTATACGAGGCCCTTTGGATGAGGGCCTACTATAGGGCCCCACTAAAGCCAACGCCTGACAACTTTTTAAGGCATCCAAAGATGGCTCTAGACAAGTTGGGAGTGCCGAGGACCAAGCAAAAATTTGTTGGACATTGTCGATTTAGGAGTACTTCTCCTGGTGGAGGGCACCACGAGCCTTAAGGAGATCATGTCAAAGGTTGTGTCGTACCCCTTCACTTGTAGGTGTGTTCTAGAGGTGGTGGGGCTTGCACTTCGCGGCCATACCATTTGCCAATTTTTCCTTTCTCATGACTCGCAATGCAGTCCATGTTCTATTACGACATCGCAACTTGTTCGACTGAGTGGGTCAGGTTGGCATTTCCCTCTAAGGCTTGGCTGGTGTTAGGAGCTTCTCCTGCAATGGGACTGCTTAGGCTTAGGTGAATTCTATTTAGCCAAGGAGAGAAGGATGCCAAGAAGGAGGGCCCTTTCTGGGACTAGCTCAGCGCCCACCCATTGCTGACATTGTTGATAGTGATGATGTTCATGCTCCAGGAGCCTCTGTCTGCCACTTCCACTAGAAAATAATTTGCTCTGACAGCAGTCTTCCTGGTGGTCGTCCCAAGATTCAAGGGTCTCGAGGCACATGAAACGCGGCGGCCCACCGAACCTTGTCTTTTGTCACTTCTTGGATTAGGTGAGGGGTCATGCTCCTTTGGGCAACCCCGCTGACTCCAAGCCCATTGGTACAGTACTTTCCTTTTTCTAATGTATGCGCCTGTTCTTTCTTTTTGTAAGGTCCCTTGTAGAGATGTTGTAATCTCCCTCTTTGTAAAGACTTCAATCATCAATAAATAAGCATTCTCTACCATTTTGCTCCTATACCTTTATTTTGCTATCTTTCCTTTATTACTACCTGTTTACACTTCACTCATTCCAAGGGGAGGTCGAGGTAGGTGACTATCCAAGTTGTGAAGAGAGGCAGGGACGTCTTAAGTCACCTCACCTTGCTGTTTTCCCTGCCAAGTGAGATGGGTCAAGCGACATGTAAAGGCCGAGATTACTTTGAACCTTTGGTGGATGCTAAGATTGCTCTAATCCTTCAGTGGAGGCTGAGCAACACGTTAAGGCCGAACTCACCTCATTGACCCTTGCACTTGGTGAGAGGGGGTCGAGCAGCATGTAAGGTTGGGCTCACCCTGATTCCTTGGCAGAGGTCGAGCAACACGTTAAGGCCGAACTCACCTCGTTGACCCTCGCACTTGGCAAGAGGGTCTAGCGGCATGTAAGGCTAGGCTCACCCTGATTCCTTGGTGGAGGTCGAGCAACACGTTAAGGCTAAACTCGCCTCGTTGACCCTTGCACTTGGCGAGAGGGGCTGAGCGGCATGCAAAGCAGGCCTCACCCTGATTCCTAGGCAGAGGTCGAGCAGCACGTTTAGGATGAACTCGCCTTGTTGACCTCGTGTTTGGTGAGAGGGGGCTGAGCGGCATGTAAAGCCAAGCTCACTCTGATTCCTTAGTGAAGGTCAAGCAGCACGTTAAGGCTGAACAAGGCCAGGCTGGCCTTGATTTGTTGGCAAAGGTCAAGCAATATATTAACGTTGAACTCACCTTATTGACCCTTGCACTTGGCGAGAGGGGTCGAGCTACATGCAAAGCAGGCCTCACCCTGATTCCTAGGCAGAGGTCGAGCAGCACGTTCAGGATGAACTCGCCTTATAGACCTTGCGCTTGGTGAGAGGGAGCCGAGCAGCATGTAAAACTGGGCTCACTCTAATTCCTTGGTGGAAGTCAAGTAGCACGTTAAGGTTGAACAAGGCCAGGCTCGCCCTGATTTTTTGGCAAAGGTCAAGCAACATGTTAAGGCTGAACTCGCCTTATTAAACCTTATGCTTGGCGAGAGGTGTAGAGCGGCATGCAAAGCTGGACTCACCTTGATTCCTTAGCAAAGTTCAAGTAGCACGTTAAGGCTAAACTTGTCTCATTGACCCTCGCATTCGGCAAGAGGGGCCGAGCAGCATGTAAGGTTGGGCTCGCCCTAATTCCTTTGCGGAGGTCAAGCAACATGTTAAGGTTGAACTCACCTCATTGACCCTCATGCTTGGTGAGAGGGGTCAAGTGGCATCTAAGGCCGAGCTCGCCCTAATTCCTTGGCGGAGGTCGAGCAATAAGTTAAGATTGAACTCACCTCGTTGACCCTTGTGTTTGGTGAGAGGGCTGAGCGACATGTAAGGTCGGGCTCGCCTTGATTCATTGGTGGAGGTTAAACAACACATTAAGGCTGAACTCACCTCATAGATCATCGTCTTGACGAGAAGGACTAAGCCCATGTAAGGTCGGGTTCACCCTGATTCCTTGGCAAACGTTGAGCAGCACATTAAGGTTGAACTCACCTCAGTGACCCTCATGCTTGGTGAGAGGGGCCAAGCAGCATGTAAGGCAGGGTTCACCCTAATTCGTTGGCAGAGGTCAAGCAGCATGTGAAGGTTGAACTCACCTCATTGACCCTCGCGTTTGGCGAGAGGTGCCAAGCGGCATGTAAGGCCAGGCTAGCCCAATTTCCTTAGCAGATGTTTGAGTATGCTGTAGAAGTCTACCGAGATAATGTAAGCAATCACTGATATTTGTAAAACCTTGGCTATTTTGCTAGAGATCAGCAAATGTCGTGGGTGTTTTGTTGGGGGAGATAATCTTTCTATAGTTATGTCGGGTAGTCATGGGATTAGCCCGCACTCCGCCAAGGAAGGGGTAGGGATGCCGCAGGCCATACCCACTCATTTCGTTCCCTGAGAAGGTAATCTGTCGATGGCCTTGGAGCAAGTCTACACTTCACCATGGTAGGGATGGGGTAAATTTTTCAGGAAACTGAAAGGCTGGACCCACTCTCCTCTGTGGGGAGGTCAAATCGAGCCGGGGCAAAGTTTAACTATCATCTCTCATGGGGAGGTAGTCTATTCGGGCAACTTCCGACTGGACCCGCTCTTGTCCGTTGGCACCACGAGGAAGGTAAGTGAGGGTTAGGCCAGTGTTGATCTAACTCTTCATCGTGGCAAAGGTCAGGGTAAGTATTCGAGTGGCTTAAGGGACTAGCCCACTCTTCCCTGCGAGAGGGTCAAGATGCTTATTTTACCCTTTAGAGTCATGCGAGGAGGTAAGGACCCGGCAGTTTAAGACTGGACTCACTCCCCCACCTATTGATACACACTAGGAAGGTAAGTTGTGGGGCAGCTGAGGACTAGCCCGCACTTCACCGCCGGAGGGATCAAGCAGCTTTAGGCATTATACTCATCCCTTTGGTACCCTGCAAGGAAGGTAAATGTCGGACAGCTGAGCAGTCGGCCCGCACTTCGCTGTGATGGGGACAAGGTAATTCGTTCGGGCAGCTGCGAGGCCAAGCCTGCTCTTCTTCATGGGAGAGGTTGGGTCACAAGGGGTCTGGACCCACCTGTTGACCTCACAGGGAGGTAGTCTGTTCAAGCAGTTCATGTATGTACCCCGCTTCCATCCATTGACATCACAGGGAAGGTAAGTGGGTGATAGACTGGCGCTGATCATACTCTTCGTCATGGTGGAGGTTGGGTATTTGGGTGGTCAAAGGACCTGACCCGCTCTCCCCTCTAGGAGTGTCAAGATGGCCATGGATTCATCTCGCCCTTTGGGTAATTTGACCCACTCCCGCTTGTTACATTCACGAGGAAGGTAAGTTGTGGGGTAGCCAAGGGATAGCACGCACTCCTCTGCAGGGAGGGTAAAGCAACACTTAAGCATGACCTACCCCCTTGGTGTCCTGCAGGGAGGTAGGTTGTGGTTTAAAGGTTTCGTTGGTGGAGACGTATGTTGGCGAAGATTAACGTTGGTGGAGACATTTGATCTTATGCTTTGGATTCCTAAAAAAACTTGCATCTTTCATTAATGAAGCTTATACAACAATAAATGAAATTTACAAATTCGGAGGGACCCTAGGGGACTGGTTTGCTCCATGTTTTCTCACTATTTCCATATTCACCCTCCTCTCCTCCTCTAGCCATGGTAGGTTGAGTTACTAACAAAAGTTAGTCATGGCATCATGTGAGGCGAGCACCCACGTTGCTTACTGGCCCTAACGTGCTGAGGGGTGCACCATTGGGACCTCGCCAATCCTTAGTTTCATCTCCTACACATAACACTCTCACACCAGGACTTGTTCTCCTTCAATTTCTCCTACCCCTTGAGCAATCGGGAACTTCATCTTCAGATGGTAGGTGGTGGTGATTGCCTTGAAGTTGTTGAAGGTCAACCGGCCAATGATGGTATTTTAAGAGGAGAAGGCCTTCATGACCAGGAAGTCGACCACATCGAGGGTTGTACAGGGAGTTCTACCCGCCAGGACAGACAGAGTGATCGTCCTGAGTGGTTGAACCATCTTTCCAGATAAGCCCTTGAACGGCATTGGAGCCAGTTGGAGTCGAGTAGTGTCTATTCCCATGTGGGTAAATGCTTTCCAGAACAAGATGTTAGCCAAGCTACCATTGTCGATAAGGATCCTCCTTATGGTGAAGTTGGTGACTACCATGGTTGCCTCCAAAGTGTCGTAATGCCGGTAGAAGACTCCCTCCTCATCATCTTCCCCGAAGGAGAATATCGGTGCAAGTTCGCTCCTCCTGTACTTGTTTGGGCGATACATTGCCTAGTACACTTCTCTATATCAGGCATCCCTGGCATGTGCCTTCCTCCCAAATGTGGTCATTCCTTAGTTGGTAAATCACCCTGTTATGGTTTTGATTTCACTCAGTGGGGGTCCTTCTTGGTGTGGCTACTAGGGGGACCACAAGGAGAGCCTAGAGCTAGGGGAACACTTGGTTTCCCCTCGCTCTAGGCTCTCCTCTCTTCTTTTCCTATAGCCCTTATCAGGGCTTCTTTCCCATGACTACCTTTTCCACACTTCTTTTCCTCGTTGAGCAGGGGGATATCTCGGTGTTGCTCAAGCAATCTTCCATGTTGTGGGTGGTCGACTAGTGGTAGGTACAATAGAGGTGCACTGGCTGATCGTCCTTTTGTGCGGCTGCTGCTCATCCTTTTGGATGGCAAACGCCAAGCAGTCAAGCCGAAATCCCACACTCTTCATGGAGGGCTCCTCCCTCCTTCCGTCACGTGCCCTCTTTTCTGCCTTTTTGCGAGTAGGGCCCCTAGCTGGGGCCTTCACTTTCTTATCCACCCGCTCAAGTTCCTTTTTCCTTAGTCAGGTTAGAGTGTAGAGTGTGTCCTCGGCGTTGATGAAGTTATCGGCCTTATCCCTGAACTCTCGCAGTGTGGCGAGGGTTCTCTTAGCCAGTTCTGCCATGAACTAGGATTGGGACCACAATCCCCTAGGAGCGCCGCCAAGGTGACCTTTTCATCCTGATCCTCCATTGTCATTCCCTCCTTGTTGAACCTGGTCAAGTATGCTTTCAGGTTCTCATCCTCTTCTTGCGTGATGGTGAGAAGGAATGTCGAGAGGTGCCTTTTTCTTCTACTTGCCACAAATTGTGTGAGGAATAGGCGAGCCAATTCTGCGAAATTGTCTATAAAGCTGAGTGCTAATGACCCAAACCATACCCTTGTTGATCCCTTCAAAGTTAGTGGGAAAGATTTGCAGGCCACCTCCCCGGGATAGCCATGCAAGGTCATTTGTACCTTGAAGGTTTCAAAGTGCTCGATTAGGTCCTAGGTCCCATCATACATTTCCATAGAGAGACCCATAAATTCGGTGGTAGGGGTATTACCATCACCTCCTTGTTGTACGATAGGCCCGAACTAATAGCAGTTGGTCTACCAATGTTGAGGTACCCATTTTTCTCGCCATCTACTTATACTTTTCCTTGAGGTTACGCAGTTCATTTTGCATGTTCTTCCTTTCCTCATTTACGTCGCCGTCCTCCCCAACGTTTTTGGACCCATGATGCTTGCTATTGTTGGGTTCTTCGTCGTGCCCTGGTTCTTAGACAATATTCTTGAGGGCTTGGTTTTCCTCTTGAAGGACACACACCTCAGTGATCATCTTCTCTACCAGTTGTTCCATCACTGCTAGTCTAGCTTCCATATTCATTGGTGTTCCTAGTCCCAAAATATCTGAGAATGGGTTTTCTTAGGCATACGAAGGACATGTAAAATATTTTTTTTTAGGATCCTATAGACGATGTCACTATTAATGTTGTGTTTTGTATGCCTTTGGGTCAGGCCATCAACAACTTGGATCTTTGGTCTTGGACATGCGAATACAAGGAAAACACCTCGAGATGGCGGCCGTGATGGTGACTGGGAAGTCTTCGATGCCTAAGTCAATATCATTTTTAGAGAAGTGTGTAGGAGAGTAGTGAGAGTTCAGAGAGTCTAACCCTCATCCTGATACCAGTGAGTCGTTCTTATACCTGATTCCCAAGGTTAGATGCCCATGTTCTGCAGCAAAGCTGTCCTCCCCGTAACCCCCTAGGCCATGCTTATTTAATGCGACGTTGCTTTCTTGAGGGGGTGCATTTAATGCAGCGTAATCCCCTGCTTTGTTATGCCCGTGGATGCATGTTGTTTGGTTCTTCCTTTTTATCCTATCAAAAGATCAAGGGCTTCCTTTAATTTGTGTTCCCCTGTCCACTCGAGGTTACCTGAGATTTAGTTATTTTGAAGTAGCGTATTCTACCATCCTTTGCACTAGAGTGATCTTCCCGCGCTTCTCAAGTGGTAACTGCCTTTATTAGGGGTCAATGACCCTTTAATTTGGTCGATGGATCGCTCGGTTGGCTTGGGCCTCTTGAGATATTGGACTCAGGCTCTAGGTCTTGGGCCCAGAGGAAAAACCCCTAACAGGTTGTCTCAACTATGAACATGCAAATAATATGAGTTTTCCTATTAAGTTATGTTGTGATTTAGTTTTTGTCGTTAAAGTATAAGCATTGGGATATTCTTAATTGTGCATAAACTATTTTTAAATTTGATTTTAAAAAAGAACCACAACAGTCAATTATGGTGGCAAATGGTTGCGGCCAGCATGGGTGGCTCTAAAACTACTTGCCCACCCCATATTGGTTGACTCTAGGCCACTCTTATGGTGGTCAAGATTCGGCCACTATGGAATAGCCAGATCGGACTATGCAACCACCACAATTTCAAGTTGGGCCGAGGTGATCCTATTTTGGCCACCTCTTGAGGCCAAATGCTAGTGGCCAATCTGGCAACTACATGGAGTTATTATAATATTTTTATTTAATATTATATTTAAAGATTATATTTTAAAATAAAAACTTGCCACATAACACGTTACGATTGATCCATGTGATTTTTGTTAACAAATGATGAATGGAAAAATGGAATGTCAGTCTACCATAGTTCAAATTTCAAAGGATTAACCCAAAAATGACCTAATGGCATACGGCCTGGTTTTTTATATGAAACAATTGGGTTCAAAACCCCCACATTCGTTGTATATTTAAAAAAACTTCAAAGGGTTATTGTTAAAAATAAGAAAAATTATATTTATGTTTACAATTTTATTTATATAATCATACGTGCTAATGTGTCAATTATTAAAATAGTAAAAATTTGAAAATTTTAAATTTTAAATTCAAATTTAAAAACGAAAATATTGATAAAATGAGACTCTCCCTCAATATAAATAACATTGTATATAAAATTATATGAATGTATAGCCCTAATTTTTTTTTTTTTTAAAAAGGCTGCTGAATTTAAATAAGCCCTAATTGAAAATGGAAAATAGTAGTATGCCACCTGAGTTTGCTCCCTTATTTTGATCGCTCATGTATTTAAATTTTAAATTTTTTTTTACTTAATGATTAAAGAAGTGACTTTCAGTGTATTGCTATACTTTTTAAAAAAATTTTAAGAATATTTAAATATGTTAAAAAAATATGAAAATAAAAAGAAAAAGAAAATAAAAAGGCAAATTTGTGCTAGTGAGCATACCTAGCAGTCATAGCTGGGTGGCACACTAGGCGTGCCCACTAGCACCACCCAATTATAAATAGAGAAATGATATTTGCAGTCGTGGATTATGCAAATGTTGGGCAGTCTCTTTAAAAAAAGTGAATTAATATGGGACCTGCATGAAAAAAAACTAATTTTTTAATCGTGGATCTCATTCTTTTTCAAAACAATTACGCAGTGTTTGAACATTCTATAACTGTATATAACATTACTCTTATAAATATAGCCCTCATTTCCCATTTTTTTTTCCCTTGAAAAATCTGATTAACCACTAAGGTTTCGTTTGGAATTTAAACTCAACTGAGAGTAATTTTATTCAATCTAATTTTAAACTGAATCTAACATCTAAATACCAACTCTCAAATTACTAAACGTATCTTAACTTAAAATCTCTTTACATGTGGGATGCGCAACTTTTTTCAACTTAATACATATTTACATATAAAATTCACAACTTTTTTCAACGTTCAATAAATACATCTAAATATATTTAAATTTATCTTAATTAAACCTTGCAAAACTCACTTTATCTTTTTAACTTATTATTATTTATAATTAATTCAACACATCTCAATTCGTCTCAACCAACGCCTGCCGATAAAAAAAGACATACTTTGACTTTGCCAAGAAACCAACAAACAAAATCCTTGTATCCCAATTTCCAAACGCGTCCTTGCAAGTTTCAACACGAAGGAAGATTCCTTCCCCCTCTCCTTTCCCTACCAATTCAAATAAAAAGCCGATCTCTCCCCCAAGCAAAAAATTTCCCAATAGATCAGACCTCTACTTCTCCCAGGAAAATCTGGTCCGATACCCTCGATTTGTAACCCTTCTTCAATTCCCACCATATCCGAAGCTTCTTCTGTTATGTTAGAGATGAAACTCTCAGAATTCTAGGTTTGGAAATTTTTATCCTTTGTTTTGGTTGTCTTTCGGCCGATTCCGTTTCTTCCATTCGATTATTGGGCTTCGAAAAATGTATAGCAATTTCAAGGAGCAAGCGATTGAGTACGTGAAGCAGGCCGTACAGGAAGATAATGCTGGAAACTACGCCAAGGCGTTCCCGCTGTACATGAACGCTTTGGAGTACTTCAAGACGCACCTCAAGTACGAGAAGAACCCCAAGATCAAGGAGGCCATCACGCAGAAGTTCACCGAGTACCTGCGCCGGGCCGAGGAGATCCGGGCCGTGCTTGACGACGGTGGGCCCGGTTCCGCCTCCAACGGCGGGGATGCTGCCGTGGCATCGAGGCCCAAGACCAAACCAAAGAATGGGGAAGGCGGTGGGGACGGAGAGGACGCGGAGCAGACCAAGTTGAGAGCCGGTTTGAACTCCGCCATCGTGAGGGAGAAACCCAACATCAAGTGGAGCGATGTGGCGGGCCTTGAGAGCGCCAAGCAGGCGCTTCAGGAGGCTGTCATATTGCCCGTCAAGTTCCCACAATTCTTTACCGGTTAGTTTTAATCAAGTTGCTAATTCTAATACTAATGTTTTTGGTGAAATTGAGTTTTTATTTGTTATATAATGACTAATGCGTTGTAAGCAGCGGGTAGGAGTTTTTGATTTGGATACTTTTGTGTGATCGATGATTACATGCATGGCTATACCTACTGCTTATGTTTGCCAATTTTATTAGTGTGTTATCTTTTCATTTCCTATTGTTTCCAATAAAGGTTAAATTTTTGTTTTTGGGTAGCGGTGTCGTCTTAGATGCTTAAAGTTTCTTAATTATTTTTTCGCTAACATAAGAATTTTGAGCTAGTTTTTCATATGGCGATAGAATCTAATTGGTCTTTAATCAAAATTAAGAAGCAAGAATTCGCGTTTTGTTATTTAATAATCATCCACATTACTGGCAAAGCATTTGATTGGAGCA
This sequence comes from Carya cathayensis, assembly GCA_011037825.1. Classification (NCBI taxonomy): domain Eukaryota; kingdom Viridiplantae; phylum Streptophyta; class Magnoliopsida; order Fagales; family Juglandaceae; genus Carya; species Carya cathayensis. The sequence goes on along the minus strand of QGSO01000421.1, from coordinate 573,625 downwards.
AGCATCAACACCATTCCAACCTTCCTTTCTAAGGATGAAAAAACCTACATTATCACCACTGTAGATGTAGTTTATCTGGTTGGAAAATGATAGAGCTCCCGCTCCCAGCTACTGTTGGGAGCTACCGGTCATATTTTTTAATTATTTATTTTTTTTATTTTGTGATTAAGGAAGTGTTTTTTTAATGATATTGTGAATTTTTTTTAAATATTTAAAAGTGTTAAAAAAAATACATGTAAAAAACACAAAAAAAAGAAGGAAATCCTCACTTATACTAACAGTAGCTCCCAGTGTGGTAGCTGGGAGCGGTGGAGTCGGGTGGACCTAGCATGGTCCTATCTGGTTTGAGTGAGAAAAAGCTTTTCAGGATCAGCAACTTCCCATCTTATTTTATGCTTTTAAGTAATGGGGAGAATCAAGTCAGCAACCTGCTTTGCCAGTTTATTCTTATTATTCATTTAATTACTACATTCTTCATACTGTCTGTCATGTTTACCTGATTCCATTTTTTTAATGGAAATGTTTTTCTCTAATTTCTCTACTTAGGCAAGAGACGACCATGGAGGGCTTTTTTATTGTATGGACCACCTGGAACTGGAAAGTCATACCTGGCCAAGGCAGTTGCAACGGAAGCAGATTCGACCTTTTTCAGGTATAATATACACCATCATACATTGAAGGATCTTAATTGGAATGTTCACTTTTCATGAATGCATGTAAGATACTCTCTAAGCTTCTCAAGTACCATATGCATTTCCTCTGTGCTACAGAGCATCTGCAACTGGCTGGTCATATCTAGCAGTTACCATCTATTTTTTTTAATCAGTAAATAAGGATTTTATTGATAATAGGCGAAGCCAATTACATGGGACGTGTACAAGAGCCACACCTAGGCATGACTGTCTACGTTCATGCCATTAAAGTCTATTACAATCGACCAATGGAATAAAAGTGTGCAGATAAAAAGTTTTAAGCTCGTCCATTATCCGCTCATGATCCTCAAAGCTTTACTGTAAATTTTGATGTCTGTTTGCAGTTATGTTATGATTCTGCTACTTTCTGTCTGATGTAACCAGTTAGTGGCTCTGTTAATGGCTTCCTTGCTTGTTGAGACCATCAATTTACCCGAATTCAGGTTTCTGTCCTGTCTTTTGGTTATCCTTGATGTTTTCCCTACTGAATTTACAAGGAGATTTAGGTATCTGTACCTTGATTTTGATTTGCCCTGATTTATAAGCTGCACAAGGCTGTCAAACTCAAGGCTTCTCATGTAGAATGTAACATAAGTGTGAATTCCATAAAGTTCTTGCCCCATTCTATCTATGATTTCTTTCATTTTATTACCATTCTATATATAAGCATATAAGCTTTAACATGATGTTATTCTCCACTCAAGATCATGCCCCTTCAGTCAGTGATGGCCAAGCCAGCAAAGAGCTCATAATGATTATGTGAGTTCCTTGATGTTTAGGATTTTTTGAGTGGCTTGTGACTTGATTTGCGGTAGATTTATACCCACTTGGGGGAGTTGTGCTCTTGCAATTTGACAAAGAATAGCAGCTAAGGATTTCTGGAGTGATGTTTTATGATATCTCCTACTTAGTGCTGTAAATAAACAAGGCTACTCAGCATGCAACTGAAATTCCTCTTGATTAAACTCGAATCCAACTTGATAAGATTATTAAATAGGCTGTCCATGAACAAAAAATTAGAGTCAATTTTTAAATGATACAAACTTGTATAAAACTCGGCTGACTTGTTGACATTCACGAACAAGCTTGTATAAAGCTTGGTTCAACTGGGGTGCTCACTAATATATTAACACAAACAGATATTAATTTTAAAAAAATACATCATATTATATATCTATATAGTTACTTATAAAAAAAATTATATATCTATATAGTTGACTATATATACGGTATATTTTGTAGTTATGATGAATACTTATGTTAGATATATAACTATTTTATGAATATAATTTTATAAATGTTATAAATATACTAAGATCTTATACATGTGTATTTGAGAGCTAAGTATCCATATAATTGTATTTGAAAATAATTATGAATAATTGTGATTATAAGAACAAATTTGTAGCTGGGCCATTGCTGTGGATTTTAATGGCATGGTCCTTCATGATTTTCTTGCCTCCAATGTGCCTACCTAGTTAGGGCATTAGATTTTGTAATTGGCCTTGCCATTCTTTGTTCAATAAAACTTGTTTATTTATTAAAAAAAAAAAGGGAACAAATTTGTATCTAATTGTTTATAAGTAAGAATATTATTTTATTCTATTTTTTATTTTTGCTTTTTCAAATTTCAAAATTTTTTTTTTAAATGGTAAATGAGTCAAGTAGAGCTGAGTGCTCAGCTTGATTTTTAGTTGAGTCTGTACTTGAGAATGTCTTACTCGAGTCAAGTTTGAACATCCAAAAAAGCTCGAGTTGCTTTATCATGATGTTTTAACAATCAAGTTGAGTGTCTGTGCACTACATGGAACTTGGCTTGATTACAGTCCTACTCCTACCACATCATACTGAGAGTTGAATTCATGGCTGGGTTTACAGTCCCCATTTACGTATTCCAAAGTTAGGAACCTATCTTGTTTCAATTGATGAAGGCATTATGTCACCGATGATTTTAAAAAAAAAAAATGATGAATGCATTATATCAGCTCTTACTAGACTAGTTGTGCACTTGTACAATGCATGGAAACATTGTTAATTTTAAATTCTAATCATAATATCAATGTGGAGTTTTCTGATTTTGGTATTCTTTGATTTTTAATTGTAATAAATTAGATATATAAGAAAGAAGACGAAACATTATAGAGACCAGAATACAAAGTATTCTAGATATTTAAAATTCCAAATTGTATAATTATTATTGACATGACCTTTCAAATTATTTTAAACTTAATGATAAAATTCGTGGTCATTTATGCAAGATTGGAGGATATGGCTGAAAAGGAGTAAAGCTCATGCAAGAAAATTAAATATGTTTTTTTTTTATAAGTAAGAAACTTTATTGAAGAGAATGAAACTAGGCAAAGCCTATGTACACAGGAAGTAGGAAGTATACAACATGAGACACCTAATTACATTCTAGAAAGCTAAAAAAAGACAAAAACTCATTAACGTTCCCTCCCTTAAGAACAATAGCAGAAAACCACTGAATAAGAGAAAACACAAAGAAATTCCAGATTTCCCTACTGCTCTCTCCTTATTGTTGAAACACCTATCATTCCTTTCTGTCCAAATGCACCACATTAAGCACAAAGGTATCAATCTCCACACCTCAGCCAGTTGAGAGCTATTATGATGCCTATTCCAACAAGCTAATAAATCCACCACACTCTTAGGCATAACCCAACACAACCCAGCTATACTGAAAATGCCAATCCATATCTCCCTGGCCACTTCACAATGTAAAAGTAAATGGTCAACTGATTCCCCATTCTTCTTACACATACAACACCACTCCAAAACAATCATACCACGTTTCCTTAGATTATCAACCGTCAAAATCTTCCCAAGAGCAGCAGTCCAAATAAAAAAAGCCACTTTAGAAGGAACATGGACCCTCCAAATGTTCTTCCACGGAAAAGAAAGTTGCTGTTGGGCATTCAGCACCTTGTAGAAGGAGCTAACTGAAAACTTATAACTCCCCTTATGCTTCCACAGCATACGATCTCTCTCAACCCCAGCTGCCTTCACTGAATACAGAAAACTGAAGAAATCTGCAAACTCATCAAATTCCCAGTCTTGAGCATTTCTAGTGAAACAAATATTCCAGTGCACAGTCCCATTGTCACAACACAACACTTCTGAAACAGCAGCCTGCTGGTTTCCAGCCAAGCTGAAACAGACGAAAAAGCAATTTTAAGAGGTCTCTCACTACACCATTCATCATGCCAAAACCAAATGCAAACACCTTCTCCAACCTTAAACTTAATCTGTTTTGCAAAAAAGCTCCACCCCTTTCTAATATATTTCCATAAACTAACACCAAAAGGCCCCCTCCCCTCCTTAGAATACCATCCCTCCCACTCACACCCGTACTTCTTGTCAATCACCACTTGCTACAAGGAATTCTATTCCTGATGATATCTCCACAACTACTTTCCTAATAATGCCTTATTAAAAAAACTCGAGTTACGCACCCCCAAACCACCATTAACAATCGGACAACACACCCTTTGCCAACTTACTAAATGAAATTTATTCTCCTCCCCCAAGTCTCCCCACAAAAAGGCTCTAAACAATTTTTCAAGGATGCTTGTCTCTGTGTGTGTGACGCGTGTATGCCTATTTGCAAGCATGCGTGCATATGCATCCATATGTGCATTTTTGTGCATGTATTTGTATGTTGTATTCTTTTTTGTCACATTTTGCAGACGTATCTTTCTTTTGCCTACATTTATAACTGTTTTGTATAATTTTTGAAATAGGTTAATAAATTGGAATGTGTTTCTAATTGTCTTTACTTTTTAACCTGACAGTGTTTCTTCATCGGACCTAGTTTCAAAGTGGATGGGTGAAAGTGAAAAGCTTGTTTCAAACCTTTTCCAAATGGCTCGTGACAGTGCTCCATCCATCATCTTTATTGATGAAATAGACTCATTAAGTGGTCAGCGTGGAGAAGGCAACGAGAGTGAAGCTTCTAGGCGTATCAAGACAGAAATTCTTGTGCAGATGCAGGTAGTGTTTGTATGGATGGAAGCACTTTAAAATTTCCTTTTTAATTATATGAGCTGCTTTTTCTGTGAATATTTTGCAGTGACATTTTAAAACTGTGGATGTGAGACTGGTAATGTATAGTTATAGGGTCCATTTGACGCAAGATAGGTGTAAATTGGTCATCCGCTTTTCGTGATACCAATTTTTATCAATAAAGTTTTATTTTTGACATGGTGAGAGGATGATGAGTACCAACGACAGTATTGCAGCTCATAGATTAGGAAGTTTACAAAGGAACTTGTATATGATATTCTTGATCTGTGCTTGTTCGGTTTTGTAATGTTACCTGTATTTTTCTTCACCATATGTTGTGCTCAGGTTTGTCATGAGTGAAGCCTGGGCATTACCAGGACTTCATTACCCAAACTTGAGTCTATAGTAGTAGTTTTATTCACCGAGCTTGAGTTCACTGAGATAGACTTGCTTATTTAATGGTAAGCTCATTTGCTCTATATTTTAGTTTTAATCTTTAATTTTTGTCAGCCTTATTCGCCTAGGTCGGAGTTGGGATTAGTTCAAAACTACAATTTGACCAAGTTTTTGTAGAGAAATCTGAACTGATGAACTTGTGGTGGCAATTGAAGACAAATTTTTGTAGGATTGAGTAAAATGAACAATTAATCGAAGGCAATTGAGTGATGGATATTTTTCACCACCATGCTGCCTGCAGTTTGTCAATGCTACATAGGTATATTTGTATACGGTGTTGGGCACACCAGGCGAATAGAAGTTTGTTTGTTGGTGTTGGCAACGGAGATGCAAAATACCAGTGGTTCTTAGGCTTAAAAGCTCTCTTGCATTTTTTTCTTTTGATAAGTAAATTAAAGTATATTAATTAAAAGAATAGGCAAAGCCATGTTCAGTATAAAGAATGTCCTAACTACGTAGGTTCAATAGATACAAGAAAATCATGGAAATCTTGGCCATTAAAATTAACGGCAGTAGCCCAAGCACAAAGAGTTCTAAAAAAGAAAGCTTTTAGTTCCACCAATGATCTCTCTGTCCTCGAACGTCTGTTTGTTGTGCTTCTGCCAAACACACCACATGATGCAAATAGGGATCATCATCCATACAACCTTGATCTGTTGATTGCCTTTTAGATTTATCCAACTAGCTACTTATCAAAAAAAAGATCTATCCAACTAGCCAAGACCGCCACTACTGTCTCAAGCATAACCCAACCCAATTTTACTCTACTAAATACCTTGTTTCAAAACCCTCGAGCTACCTCACAGTGTAGTAGAAGATGGTCCACAGTTTCACCCCCATTCCTACACATGCAACACCAATTTGCAATGATCACTCTTATTTTCCTCAAATTATCCGTTGTGAGGATCTTACCCATGGTAGCGGACCACACAAAAAACACTACTTTGAGGGGCGCCTTATATCTCCAAAGCCTTTTCCAGGGAAACTGAATAGGAGGCTCTTGTGAAATAGACTTACAAAATGAGCGAACCGAGAACAAGCCTTTACCTATAGGAGTCCACCACAAAAAATCATCATGTGGTTACTTGGTTTGGGAGAGTACAAAATGCTGAAAAAGGCTGCAAAATTGTCCATTTCCCAATCATGTGCCACCCAGCTAAAATTGATGTTATATTGGATTTGTTCCCCCACTATCACCATGACATCCGCCACAGACACATCTTTAGCACTTGCGACCCTGAAAAGTGCAGGAAATTGTTCTTTTAGAGCACAGTTACCACACCAAGTATCATACAAGAATTTGATTCTGACCCCCTCTTCTAGACGACATCTTGTGTGATGAGAGAAAACACCCCCATCCTCTTCTTATATGTTTCCACAACCCCACTCCATATGTCCCACTCACCTCATTGGTGCACCATCCTCCCAAAGGGCTACCATATTTACTCTCAATCACCAACTTCCATAGGGCTTCTGGTTATTTATGGTACCTCCACAACCATTTTCCTAGCAGCACCCGGTTAAAGATTATCAAGTTTCTAATGCCCAAACCACCATTATTGAGAGGACTACAAACCTTCCCCCACTTGACTAGGTGGAATTTGAACTCCTCACCTATTCCACCCCACAAAAAATCCCACTGTAATCTCTCAATACGAAGCTTCACACTTGCTATGATAGGGAACAAGGACAAAAACTAGGTCAGTAGGTTGGATAAAATACTCTTGATTAGGTTAACCCTACCCCCTTTTGATAGGTATATTCTCGCACAATCTGCTAATTGACGCTCTACTTTCTCAATCATTGTGTCCCATAAAGAAGCTGCTCTCTAGGCGACACCCAACGGTAGGCCAAGATATGTCATAGGAAGTGCAGTGATCTTACACCCCAGAGTATTAGCAATTGTCTTATATGCTACACCCCTCCAATAGGCACCATCTCTAATTTGTCCAGATTCACTTTCAGCCCCGAGGCTGTTTCAAAGCAGAGTAGAAGGGACTTTAATACTCGAACCTGATTATGATCAGCCTCATAGAAGATAAAGAGTGTCATTTGCAAACAATCAATGAGAAATATTAATAAGTCCTCCATCCGGGGATCCAATCGAATAACTGATCACACGCCCATTGTTAACTAGGGCTGAGATCATTTTGCTCAAGGCCTCCATCACAATAATAAAGAGTAGTGGGGACAGTGTATCTCCTTGTCTTAGGCCACATGTGCTATTGAAAAGCCCAGTTGGGCTTCCATTTATCAGAACTGAAAATTTCACCGTAGATATAGACCAACAAATCCATGATCACCATCTTTCTCCAAAACCACACCTCCCAAGAAGGTCCAACAAAAAGTCCCAGTTAACATGGTCATACACCTTCTCCTTGTCTAACTGGCATATGATCCCTACATTGCCATCTTTCAGTCTACTGTCCAGACATTCATTTGCAATAAGAACCGCATCTAAAATCTGTCTATTCTTTACAAAAGCATTTTGGGGCTTTGAGATTATCTTTCCCACGACCTCACTAAGGCAATTCGCAAGTACCTTGGAAAGAATCTTATAAACCCCATTTACTAGACTTATGGGTCGGAATTCCTTAATCTCCGCGGCCCCAACCTTTTTCGGTATCAAAGCTAGAAAAGTGGCGTTTGGCAATAAATGCTCCCTTGCATTAATTGTATTGTCCCATTCACTGTCAACCCCAACTCCCAATTCATAAGGAATTGGTTCAATTGATAGATGTGAGGTTGATAACTACTCATGGATATAAATTGTTGAGAGCATGGATTGAGGTAAGATGGAAAAGTTTTGTGAACTGGAGAAGGCCTCATTTCTTCACAGTTAGGAAATTTGAACCCTTACCAGCGCATCTTTGTAATTAATATTATTGATCTTTTACAGAAGAAATTTATTGTTGTAAGGTGTATCAGGTTTACACAGGTTAAGTATTTCCAGTCAGTTTTTGTTTTGGTCCTTTTGTCTTCTTTAATTCATTTTTTCTTTCAGATTTTGTTTCTTTTTACCAATCTCTGATTCTCTGTTACTATGTGAAAGTAAAGCCTTCATGTTGAAATTTGCCATTTTTAGGTAATGTTTGCCTTAAAGAGAAACCATTTCCCGTATGATATTGGTAAGGGATTATGGAACTTCTTACTGAGGTTTTGCGAGGTGGAGTGATAAAGAATTATTGTTTCCTTTGTCTTGTGCTTTGAAGAGTATATCAGGCCTCTGAAGATTGGAGATTTGATGTTGAGTATTAATGAACTGCCATGATAACAAATTTTCATGCCATTGTATAAATCTTCCAACATACTTTGAATTTGATTTATTATTTCAATTTATTAGATATTAACATTACTGGACCTTTTCTTTCTTACGATTTAGGGTGTAGGGCACAATGATGAGAAAGTTCTTGTTCTTGCAGCTACAAATACTCCCTATGCTCTAGACCAGGTAAAGGGGAACATGGCCTTGTTTCCCTGTCATCTTGTCTTCAATCAGCATAAATACTATGTTGCTTGTGGCTAAGCAGTTTTAATTTCAGGCCATCCGACGGCGTTTTGACAAGCGTATATACATTCCTCTGCCAGACTTGAAGGCCCGGCAGCACATATTTAAGGTAATGGAAACCATTCTTCTTTTATTTTTATAATTCCTTTAGGAAAATAAGAGAAGAAAAGAGGGCTACATGAGCATCATTTTCATGTAGTAGTAAGCTTTATAATGGTATTTATTTGCTTGTTTTTACAACCTTAACAGGTGCATCTAGGAGATACTCCCCACAATTTAACTGAAACAGATTTTGAAAGTCTGGCTCGCAGGACAGAGGGTTTTTCAGGTTCAGATATTTCTGTTTGTGTAAGTGGGATGCCGCCATGAGATGCCTGATATTTTATCAGTTTTTATTCTGCTGTCAATAATTTTATGAATGATGCGTGCTGGTCAGTTGGAAATAGCTGGCTCTTATGTCCCCTATTTATATATATATATATATTTGATTTCTGTAGGTTAAGGATGTCCTGTTTGAACCTGTTCGGAAAACTCAAGATGCAATGCACTTTGTTAAGACTCCTAATGGTATGTGGGTGCCATGCGGACCAAAGCAGCAAGGTGCTGTCCAGATTACTATTCAGGAGCTGGCGGCACAAGGACTGGCTTCACAGGTACTGCAGTTAGTTTTGATATGTTTAATTGTTATTATTACCCTTTTCCTGCTGTCTGTTAACATTCTGGTCTCCTATTTATCTGTTTGATCTGTAGGATACCGATAAAAAAAAAAGGTTGGATCTGTAGGATGACAATCACATTATAGATTATTTTTCAAACACCTAATGGGTCCATCTGAAACTAATAAAAGATAGGAAAGGAATGTAGATTGAGCTGACTTCAAATTCTATTCAATTCATTGTGATGAAATGTTTTAATCCAAACTCATTCTTCAACACATTAATGAAATGGCTCAAATAGGTTTGGCGCTTCAATTTGTTTTTGTTTCATGTGGACTTGCAGGTTTGTTTGTTTCAATGTAAACAAATTTTTTTACGGAAAATTTTTGATCAATTTATTTTACAAGAAAATAAACAGTTTTCTGGTATTTGGTTATGGCTTGAAAGTTTTTTTCTAAAAGCACTTTCTGTTGTTTGGTGTACCTAATATTATGTAAATATAATTTTTTATAATAAAAATGGTACAATGTATCACATTAAACTTTATTCTTATTAAATACCATACACTAATTATCATAATTACCAATGAAATATAAAAAAAAATTTTGGAATGCCATCTATCTTTTTGTTCCCCTGAAAATTTTTCCTTTCCCCACATCTACAGTGACAAAAAATGTATATGTGCAAATTAATATAACATGAGTTCAATAAGCATGGACGATATAGTAATAAATTGCCTCAACATAATCTGAAAAATCAAATTTAACATAACATAATCATCTCAACCATAGTGAAAATACATTTCATGATTTCAGCAAAACCTGACTCTAATCTCAAAGTTCAAAATGAAAGTAAAAGATAAAAAATCGTGATAATAAGAGTAGAGTAATGATACAAACCACACTCCCATTCCACTTTCACCCCACTATGTAAAATGTAGCACTTTTATCACCCTTGGATGATCGTTTAATTTTTTTAAAGAAGAAATTCAAAGGTTGATGGGCAATGCCACCTCATCATAGTGGGATGAAAGTGAGAGGATGTGAGTGTCCACCTCATTATAGAATTTTATAGAATTCCTTTACCTTTTAACATGTGAGTGTCCAATATATACTTACAAAAAATAAAAAAATGTGAATGTCCAATGTAAGATGACTTATATATATAGTTTTTGAGTAATTTATGACTGGCCATGCATGGTTCCAGCTGAATAGCCATGCACTAAATTAACAGTGTGCATGAATAAGGATGATCGGATAGCTTAAGTATAATTATGAACACGTGAGAATGAGTAGTGTTAACTAAATAACAAAAAAAGGGTAATGAAACCTTTCCCTTCTACTAAATAATTGCAATTGAAACGTGCTTATAAATGGTGAGTAGCAGCTGTTTGATCAAACTCTTAACAATCAATTTATGATTGTAAACTCTAAACAATAATTCCAAATCTTGTAAGGAATCCAAATTTGAAGAAGTTGACTATCATAGGGCATACAAGTTTAGTTGAGGTGCATGATTTGGTCGGATTTGTTGACAAGCTCCCTTATTTGAGTATTATAGGATGCTCTCCACCCTTCAAGGTTTTCTAAGAAGCCTCAAGTTGAGATCTCTATGCTGTCTTAAGGATCGTTTGGACACTTAGAATATATCAGAATTCTGTGAATAGTAATGAAATGATTTGTGAATAATAGTAAAATTGTTTGAGTTAAGACGTTTTATTGGGTTTGGGGAAAGTAGAGAGAAACAAGTTGAATAAAAATATTATAAAGTTCAAAATTTGTTTGAATATATATTTATTTTTTTAAATTTGAGAAGGTTGTATTGTTTTTTGTGTTTTGTTTGGAGGTTTGAGAAAGTTGTATTGGGTTTTGTGTTTGGATAATGATTAGATAAAAAGGTTGAAAATTTGAAATTAAAGTGTTTTTTTTTTAGTGATGTTTGGGAAAGAAATTTTGAGAAGTTTTGAGAATATATATATATATATTTTGATAGGTAATTATTTATCAAAAAAATATATATATTTTGATAGGTAATCAAAACTATATTAATCAAAGAATAGGCCTAGCCCAATACATACAAGAAAATGCCCCTTTAAGCGGGCGCAAGAGAGACAAGAAAATCATGGAGAACCATTCCATTGAAATCAACAGACATGGCCCAATTACAAAGCGTACTAAAAAATAAAGCCAACAGCTCCTCTAATGTTCACTCCATGTCTTCGAAAGTCCTTGCATTCCTCTCTTGCCATAAACACCACATGATGCATAGTGGTATCATCCTCCAAACCGCTGATATTTGGGGTGACCTCCTATGTTGGGCCAGCAGGCCAAGACTGCCGCCACTGTCCCCGGCATAGCCCAACCCAACTCTACTCTACTTAGCACCCCGTCCCACAAAGCCCGTGCAATCTCGCAATGCAGCAAAAGATGATCTACCGACTCGCCCCCTCCCTTACACATACAGCACCAATCTGCCACAATAACCCTCATTTTCCTCAAATTATCAGTTGTGAAGATTTTACCCAAAGCAGTTGTCCACACAAAGAAGGCCGCCTTATGTTTCCATATCCTTCTCCAAGGGATCTGACAATTGGGATTTTGAGCGAGAGCAATATAGAAGGAGCAAACCAAGAACATACCTTTCCGGTGCGGGACCCACCACAACCTGTCTTCTTGTTGATTGCTCGGCTTCACACAGTACAAGAGACTATAAAAATCAACAAAGCTATTCATCTCCCAATCTTGTGCCACCTTGCTAAAATTTATGTTCCAAAGAAAATGTCCCCCCGATATACCCATAACATCCGCCACTAGAGCCTCTTTAATGTTGGCAATTTGATAAAGAGAGGGAAATAACTCATGTAAAGTCGTATCACCACACCAAATATCTTGCCAGAATTTGATCCCGGTACCATCCCCCAATTGAATTCGGGTGGGCCAAAGAAAGACCTTCCAACCTTTCATGATATGTTTACACAACCCCACTCCATCAGCTCCTCTAACTTCTTTAGTACACCATCCCCCCCATATATATCCATATTTGCACCCAATCACCCCTCGCCACAAGGCTTCCAGTTCCCGACTATATCTCCACAACCATTTACCGAAAAGTGCCGATTGAAAGTCTTCACATTTTTAATACCCAGACCACCCTTCGACAAAGGACGACACACCGTTTCCCACTTGACCAGATGATACTTGAACTCTTCCCCCAAACCGCCCCTCAAAAAGTCACGTTGTAATTTTTCAATGCAGCTTGCTACTCTTGGTGGAATCGGAAAAAAGGATAGGAAATAGGTAGGCAAATTAGAAAGAGTGCTCTTAATCAATGTGAGCCTTTCTCCTTTCGATAAGTACATTTTCTTCTAGCTTGCTAACCTTCTCTCTATTTTCTCAATCACTGGAGCCCACAAGAGGGGCGATCTTGCCCCTATCCCCAGTGGGAGGCCCAAATACGTCAGTGGGAATGAAGCTATCTTACAAACTAACGATTGAGCCAGTTATAAATTTGGCACCACTCCAATTGGTACCATCTCGGACTTGTCAAAATTCACTTTTAACCCAGACACTACTTCAAAACACAGAAGCATCGCCTTCAAAGTCCGCACCTAACTCTGATTTGTATCACAAAGGATAAGGGTGTCATCTGCAAACAATAAATGAGATATATTAGCAATGCCCCTCCTGATTTCCAACTGAAAAGTTGCACACCATGCCATTTCGATTCAAAGCCGAAATCATCCTGCCTAGACCCTCCATCACAACAACAAACAATAATGGCGACAATAGATCGCTTTGTCTCAAGCCTCGTGAACTATGAAAGAAGCCAGCTAGGCTACCATTTAATAACACAGAGAATTTAGTCGTTGACACACACCATCGGATCCATGTTCTCCACTTCACCCCAAAACCACATCTCCCAAGAAGATAGAGTAAAAAATTCCAGTTTACATGATCATAAGCCTTCTCCATATCCAACTTGCAAATGATTCCATTACCACAGTCCTTCATTCTACTATCCACACACTCGTTTGCAATAAGGACCGCATCAAGGATTTGCCTACCTTTAACAAAGGCATTTTGAGGCTTAGTGATAAGCTTCCCTACCACCTCACTAAGCCGGTTTGCTAGCACTTTAGAAATGATCTTGTAAACAACACTGACTAAGCTAATGGGACGATATGCATTTACCTCATTAGCCCCCACCTTCTTCGGGATCAATGCTATGAAAGTTGTATTTAAACTTTTTTCTACTTTTCCAGCCACATGGAGTTCTTGGAACACCTTCATAATGTCTTCCTTAATCACATCCCAACATTCTTGAAAGAAACCCATAGAGAACCCATCCGGCCCCAGAGCCTTATCCTTAGCCAGTTTTTGCACAACCTCCGCCACTTCCTCTTCCTCAAATGCCCGTTCCAGTCGAGAAACATGACTCTCCCCAATGGAGTCAAAGACCAAACCATTAGGAGATGGCCGCTAACTCATCGGTTCGGTAAGGAGTTGCTCATAAAAGCCAACTATATGGTCCTTGATAACATGTTCTTCTCTACACTCCGTACCATCAATTTTCAGCATCTCAATATTATTGTTTCTCCTATGTGAATTTGCAACTCGATGAAAGAACTTGGTACAACGATCTCCTTCCCTAAGCCACAAAGCTCTTGATTTTTGCCGCCACGAAATCTCTTCCATCAAGATAATTCTCTCCAGCTCCTCACCCAACAATGTCCTCCATTCTACTTCGACTTGGGTAAGGGATCTAACCTCTTGAATCTGCTCAATTTCCTGAATCTCCCTCATCTTTCCTTCTTTGTTTTCCCTAAGATCACTGAAAGATTGTGTATTCCAAAGTTTCAAATCTCTTTTTAGTGCTTTCAATTTGCCAGCAAGGATAAAGCTAGGGTTACCCTGAAATTGATACGACGCCCACCACTATCTTACTCGTTCCACAAAGCCTTCCGACTTTAACCACATGTTCTCGAATTTAAAATATCTCCGTCCACTTCGCAACCCACCACAATCAAGCAAGATAGGCCAGTGATCTAAACTAATACAAGGCAAACGCCTTTGCCAGACGTCAGGGAAATGGCTTTCCCACTCCGGGGATACGAGGAAACGATCCAGACGGAACCACGTATGATTGTTTGCCCACATGGCAGAGCCCCCGACTAAGGGCAAGTCTACCAAATTCAAGTCAGAGATGCACTCAAAAAATTCAACCATAGTTGGCCTCCCCCTTCTATTACCGAAAGATTCACTTGGGAATCTAGTAACATTAAAATCTCCCCCAATACACCAAGGGAGATTCCACCAACTATGAACATTGGCTAGTTCTTCCCACAATAGTACTCTGTTACTGTCCAAATTTGGGCTGTAGACGCCTGCAAAAGCCCATAAAAAGTTATTTGACATGCTCTTGAACGAGCATGCTATCGTGTACCTCCTTATGAACTCCTCCATTTTTTCCACCACCCGCCTATTCCACATGACTACCACTCCACCTGACGCCCCATTAGAGGCCAAGTAAACCCAATCTACATGAACACCACTCCACAAGCTTCTCACAATCCACCTATCAATCTGCTTCATTTTAGTCTCTTGCAAGCAAACAATATCTACCTTCCACTCCCGAAGCAAGTTTCTTATCCACAATCTTTTAGCAGCCTCATTTAGTCCACGGACATTCCATGATACAATTTTGGGTTTCATGGAGAATGGGCTAGCCTCTTCCCTTTCGGCCTGCTCTGGCTAGAGCTACCCTCAATGTTCAATGACCAAGTCAACCGCTTAAGCTCTCACTATTTTTTCGAGACCGTCTTCCGTTTTTGTTGATGCCCTGCTTCTATAGCTATCAGCAAGGCCATGAATTTTTCCTCATATCCCTCACACTCTTGTCCCACAACTTTCTGAATCTCCTTCATCTTATCGAACACCCAGCCGGAAACTCCTGAATGGATAGGAAACAGAAAATTTAGTGGCATCGGATCCACCTCTCTAGTTTCCTCCACGCTGGAAAAAACAGTCAAGTCTAGCTATTCCCTCAAAGCCAACGCATGCTCATCGTCAGTGGACACCCCTTCTACAAAATCATAAAGAGACCCCTCCACTTCCGAATCTTCCAAGCCTTCCCCATCCCTCACAACCACCTCTGAATCCCCCAAACGTAAGCCGAAAGGGGTGCCAGAGCCCCACTAACCTCCATGGTGTTCACCGGCGCAGGCACCTCCTCCTCTTGGCTCACTAGGATCATCACCTGCTCAGCCACCTCGGGAAGAAGCCCAGAAGGGTTCGACAGAGCCTCCGAAATCCTTATCGGCGTTTTCTGGGCCTAAAAAGGTGCATTCGAAGCTCCCTCTTGGTTCGCCGTGCCCATCGCAGGTTCCATCTCCACATTCCGGTCATCCCACACCTGCGTGCTATCGTCGGAAAGGTCCACCATCCTCGCTGGTGCATTTTGTTGCACCTTCGACGTCTCCTCTACCGGTAGCAGCACGGGCGGCATTTGTGGCTGGATGTTGAGCTTTTTAAGACCCGTGGGTTGTTGAGCCGTGTTTTCAGGTCCCGTGGGCTGTGCCCCACCTGAATATTCTGAGTCTTTTGACATTGGGCCTTTCTCCCGACCCATAACTCGTGCATCAATTTTAAGCCCTTGGGTACCATTTTTAAGCCCATGTGTATTATTTTTATATCCATGTGCCCCACCCGACTACTCTGCCCCCTTCATCAGTGGGCCCTTCTCCCAACCCATCCTTTTCGGCCCACTCACTTCCTTCCAGACCTCTACTCTTCCCTTTTTCAGATGGGCCTTGTCTTTATTCAAGCCCAACCCCTCAATCTCAACACCCCTCCGACTACAACTACAGCCTTCCTTATTTTGACAGACCATAGTCTTCAAGGTCTCCAGCTCCCCCTGCAACTTCCATAATTGCTCCTATAGCTTTTCCATCCTCCAACACGCTTCCCTTTCCTCTTTCCTGCCACCCTTTGTGTATCGTACACCTTGTGGAGCTCAAGGCATGCACATGTTAGAGAACCATTTTCCATCGTGTGGTCCCTGCCACCCTCTGTTTCTCAGCGCCTCCTTGTACGTCCGCTTCTTCTCAGCCGGAGGCCTTACGCCGTGGGGTCCTCCCTATGGCCTCTCCTCCTGCAGCAACTCCCCCAAGGCCTCCTTCAGCCTCTTCCAACTTTTCCTCCCATCTCCTTCCGGGAAGATGAGAAGCCTTCTTCCTCCACCCGCTCTGTATTCTGCCACCTCCAGAAATCAACCCGTACTGTTGGAACATTTTTGGGCTAAATAACTGGAGTATCCTCTCTAATGGAGCTGTAAAACTCGTCCTTCTCCCTACTCGAGCTGCCCTCCAACGCCTTAATAAGCCACTGTATTATGTTCTACTTCACTAGGAGTTCCTATTGCCTCTTCCATCCTCTCTCTGTGATGCGAAACAAAACTCCCTCTTTTGCTAGAGTGAACAATTTTGAGTCTATTCCCACCTCTCTAAATAATCCCATCAAAACCAACTGAGAATTGCAGTAGCAGCTTCACCATTAGTTCTAGCACATTGAAAAGAACAATTTGGTAGCTATCAATGCGCTTTATTTGGAAGATTGCTTATTGTGGAGTATTTGGCATGGCAGAAATGAGTGTAGTTTTGAAGAGTGGGAAAAGCTCCTCGGCAAATTCTCAGACAAGAATCCGGATCTAGCTTGATTTCATTAGGCAGGGAGCCAAATGGACCGGATCCAAGACCAATTGATATATGAGAATACCTCGTTACCCAAACAAGCCCTTAGACTTGATGGTTGCTCAAGCCTTTATAATTTTCCTGAAATCAAGTGTAAAATGGAACATTCTAGACAATTATACATAACGGACGCTGAAATAATCAATTTAGTAAACTCTGTTTTTTTATTGCTTATAAAAAATAATTCACTGTCTCACCAATTCCACCGTGAGACAACCTTTTTTGTCCTCCCACCTCAAAACCTAACAAACCAAACATTACAAATAAAACATATATTTTTTTTATAAGTTAGAATCTTTATTGATCGAATGAAACTAGGTGATGCCCATGTACACAGGAAGTATACAAAATGAGACACGTAATTACATTCTAGAAAGCTGAAAAGAAAACAAAAACTCATGAACATTCCCTCCCTTGAGTATAATAGCAGAAAACCACTGAAAAAGAGAAGACACAAAGAAATTCCAGATTTCCGCCACTGCTCTCTCCTTGTTGTTAAAGCACCTATCATTCCTTTCTGTCCATAAACACTGCATTAAGCAAAAATGAATCATCCTCCACGCCGCTGCCCGTTGAGAGCTATTATGATGCCTATTCCAGCATGCTAATAGATCCACCACACTCTTTGGTACAACCCAACTCAGCCCAGCTCTACTAAGAATTTTTTTTTGATAGGTAAAAAAAGTTTATTGATCCACGTAAATAGGCAAAGCCCGAGTACACAAGGAATATACGAGAAAGAGCCTAATTACAAGAATTATGTGCTACTGATAGTAGCGTGCACATCGTTTAGACTCATTCCATTCCATACAATAGAAGAGGCCCACAACAACAAAGTATGAAAGAAAAAGTCCCTAAAACTGTCTGGGGAGCGTTCCCTATCCTTGAAGAAGTAGCCATTTCTTTCATTCCATGTGCACCACATTAAGCATAGAGGTACCATCTTCCATACTGTAGCAATCCGACGGTTGCCCCTAATCCCTTGCCAACAAGACAATAGATCTATCACCCTCTTAGGCATGACCCAAGCAATACCGAGTCTCGAGAAAATTGCATCCCACACTACCTTTACTACTTTGCAGTGAAGAAGAAGGTGGTCCGTTGATTCACCATTACATTTGCACATGTAGCACCAATCCGTTAGGTAGAGTCCACACTTCCTTAGTTTGTCGATTGTTAAGATTTTACCATGGGAGGCCACCCACCCAAAGAAAGCTACTTTGAGGGGAACATTGCTCCTCCATATGGACTTCCAAGGGAAGTCAATGGAGGAGTGGATCGACAAGGCTTTGTGATATGAACGAACTGAAAATCTTAACAATCGTTTGGTACAACCCAACTCAGCCCAGCTCTACTAAGAATGTCAACCCATAACTCCCTAGCCACCTCACTAAATGATCAATCGATTCCCCATTCTTCTTATACATGAAGCACCACTCCATAACAATCATACCATGTTTCCTTTGATTATCAACTGTCAAAATCTTCTCGAGTGCAACTGTCCATGTAAAAAAGGCAACTTTAGACGGCACAAAAACCCTCCAAATGATTTTCCATGGACAAGAGATGTGCAGTTGGACTGTCGGCACCTTGTAAAAAGATTTAACTGAAAACTTATTACTCCCCGTGTGTTTCCACAGCATTTGATCTCTCTCATTTCCTCCTATCTTTAGTAATACAAAAAGCTGAAAAAACGTGCAATCTCATCAAGTTCCCAATCCTGAGCATTTCTAGTGAAAATAACATTCCAATACACAGTCCCATTAGCATGACACAACACCTCTAAAACAGCAGCCTGCTGATTTTCAACCATGCTGAAGACAACCGGAAAAAATGTATGAATAGCTCTCTCACCACACCATTCATCAAACCAAAAATGGATTCTTGCACCATCTCCAAGCTCAAACTTAAGATGTTTTTCAAAAATGGTCCACCCCTTTCTAATTAATTTCCATAGGCATACACCCCCTACCCTCCTTAGAACACCATCCCCCCAATCACATCCATACTTCCAATCAATAACCTTTCCACAACAAATTCCCTTCCATTTGATACCTCCAAAACCACTTTCCTAATAATGCCACATTTAAAACACGCAAATTTCGCACCCCCAAACCACCATTCACAATTGGACAGCTCACCCTTTGCCAACTCACAATATGAAATTTATTCTCCTCCCCCATACCACCCCTCAAAAAAGCTCTAAACAATTTTTCAATCCAGTTTGCCACACCCACCGGCAATGGGAATAAAGAAAGATAATATGTAGGAAGATTGGAAAGGGTGCTTTTGAGGTTAATCTTCCCCCTTTTGATAGATAAAGCCGCTTCCAACCCGACAATCTTTTCTCAACCTTCTCTACAACACCATCCCAAATATTCTTTGCTTTGAAGGACACCCCCAAGTGAAGCCCAAGATATTTCATACTAAGAGAAGCAACTTTGCAGCCCAACAGATCCGCAAGGAAGTTAATATTCCTCACATCCCCCACCGGTACCGATTCCGACTTTCTCAAGTTCACCTTGAGGCCATAAAACATTTTATAGCTGAGATGATTGTAAGGGGAAACATTCAGGTTAAACCAAATATAGATATCATATCAAATTATACAAAATAAGTAAATAGAGTCAAACATAGAGAAACGAATATAAAATCAAGATATAGAAGTCTCATTGCTAATTATAGATATCATATCAAACTCACGTTTTCTCAGTGTTTTGAGAAGTTAATTTACTGATGCTTGTTAATTTAAACAGAGAACTTATCCGAAAAAAGTTACTGTGGTAGCCACCTTACTCCTCCAAATGCACTTCCAGTGAAAAGAAATCTGGCTCTAACAATCCAAAACCTTGTATAATGATTGAACAGTGAACTTATTATTCCTGGTGTGGATCATAACATCCTATTTCCCAACTCGAAGTGTATAACAAGTTGAAAAGGTTGGAGATATCTCCTATTTCCCAATCCTTGGCAGCTCTAATAAAGTGAACATTCCATTGCATAGGAGCCATTAGAGCTGTCCAATAGATCCAACACCGAGGCCTCCTAATTAAGAGCAATGCAGAATAGGGAAGGGAACAGGATCTTGAGGGTGGAATTACCACACCGAACATCATGCATAAATCTAACCCTGGATCCCTTCCCAATGGTAAATCTAGTTTGACTAGCAAAGATATCCCACCCATTCTTAATATTTTTGCACAAACCCACTCCATCCACAACCATCACTTCATTAGAATACCAACCTCCCCCCCCCCCGGTGCTCGCCTTCCCTACTATCTTTGCACTCACTAGAGATAAGGAGGCAACGATCACCAATCTTATGGTATTTTCAAATGGCTCCCCTCAATGGAATATTGTTTTCATTAGGGCAGCCCAAGATTGGGAGTTAGAGCCAATTACTGAGTTCCTTGCTGCTTTATACTCCACTAGTATCTCAGGGAGCACTGGAGACAAGATGCATTGGAGTCATTCTAAGAGAGGTATTTTCTTTGTCAGTTCCTTTTATCAAGTGCTTATGAACTCAGGAATGTCTATGTTCTCGTGGAAGAGTATATGGTAGACAGAAGCTCCTTCAAAAGCAGCGTTTTTTTGTTTGGACAAGATCCTCACTACTGATAATTTGAAGAAACGACGGGTAATTGTGCTAGATTGGTGTTGCATGTGTAGAAAGCATGGGGAGTCAGTGGATCATCTGCTTTCACACTGTGAGGTGGCCAAAATCATGTGGGATGATTTTTTCTCAAGAGTTGGATTGTCTTGGGTTATGCCTTGTAGATTGGTGGATTTCCTCACGAGTTGGAGAGGACTATACGGCAATTCACAGGTTGCGGCAATTTGGAGATGGGTACCAATATGCATGTGTGGGTACATTTGGAGGGAGAGATGCTAGAAGTTTCGACGATCAAGAGAGAACAATGGATGAGCTAAAAGTTTTCTTTTATAAGTCATTGTTCTTATGGGCGGGGGGCCATAGTTTGTAACGGACTAAGTGTCCATGACCTTCTTCTTTCCATTGTAACCACTAGCTAGGCATTCTTCATGTCTACTTCCTGTGTACCTAGGGTTTGCCTATTTCTATGAATATAATATCTTTGATTACTTAAAAAAAAAAAAAAGGAATACCAAGCCCCCAAGCACTCACATATTTGGAACCAATTATGGCCTTTCACAAAGTCTCCTTCTCGGTGATCTCTTCATAACCATTTTCCAAGAAGAGTCTTATTGAAGATCCTCAAATTACCAACCCCCAACCCTCCACTAGAAATCGGAGAGCAAACCTTGTCCCAACTAGGGGGGACTTGGCCTCCTCCCCACAAGAAAGGTCGAGAATTTTTCTTAGTCCAATTAGCCACACCTACAAACAAAGGAAGAAAGATAGAAAGTATATGGGAATGTTAGAAAGTATACTTTTAATCAAAGTGCTTTTTCCCCCTTTCGACAAGTTTACATCCTTTTTTTCTACCCTGCCAGCTTTCTCTCAATCTTCTCAAATACCTCTTCCCAGATAGCCTCTACCTTGAAAGTAGCCTTCCATAGGAAGACCCAGAATTTTCATGGGCAATGTAGCTAACTTACTACCCAATACACTTGCCAAACCTCTAATATTGGGCACTACACCAACCAAGACTTTTCAGACTTTCCAAGGATCACCTTAAGACTGGAGACATCTACAAAATAAAGCAAGAGGGCCCTCAACGATTGCATATGGCCATGGTCCGTCTCATTTTTAGATTTCGAAATAACTTCTCCATGACCATACTAATATAATTTGCTAGGACCTGGGATATGATCTTGTAAACCCCATTATGGGATTTTCAGGGGTCGAAGTCCAAACCCTCATGGCTAATGGGGCGATAACCTTCACTTCCAAGGCCTCGACCCTCTTTGGGATTAGTGCAATAAACGTTGTATTATGTGATACCCAATTCTGATAAGTGATAAGGGTAGGTGGTGTATAAGATCTCACATTGCTTGAGAATGAGAAGTTATTGCTCTTAATAATGTTCCAATGAGACTCCAATTGTATCATTGACTAATCATTTTGGAGTTAGGCCATGTAACTTGGGCCTTCCATTGAGGCGTTGCAAATGGTATTAGAGCCTTTTCCAACTAGAAATGTGGGACTTGAGCCATGCCACCTATCCTTTTGTCCCAAATAATGAGGATACCACCTGAAGCCCCCATGGAAGCATGAAAAACACATCTGACATAAGAACAACCCCACAAGCTTCTAATAATGCCTGTTATCAATAAATTTAAGATTTGTTTCTTGCAAGCAAATGACATTCACCTTCCATTGACGGAATGAATTCCTAACACAAATCTGCTTGTTAAGATCATTCAGCCCCCTAACGTTCCAAGAGAGAATATTAGGCTTCATAAACAAAGGTTTGACACTTGCCACCTTATCCTCCCTCGACTTGCATTCGCTTCTTTCACATCATAGTTTATTGTACAAGTGAGTCTCTTCAGTTGATCTTCATAACCCTCACATTAAATCCCCATGCAGTCTTGAATCTCTTTTATTTTCTGAAGCACCCATTTCAAAGAGAATTCGGGCATATTTATACTCAGGGCTAGGTACATAAGGGAACAGGTTCAATTTCAGCCTCTTCCCTCCCAAATACCAAAATCAGCACCCTCCATTTCCTTAGTAACGAACTGCATATCCACATTCATCTGATCATCCCCCATTGCCTCTGTTTTTCCTCAAACTGAAACCATGTAGATACAAGAGCGCTAAGCTCCAGAACGCTTCCCTCAGAAGACAATGGCAACAAAACATCATACCCAATACCACAAAGTGGAGATTGAACAGGCTGATGGGTAGTCAGAATCTTCTGAGCATCTTCGGCAACAGTGGGCCAAGGCACAACGTTGACAACAACACTAGTATGAACTTCCCAAGGCAAAACGACATTCTTCTCTCATGCTGGCGAAACCACCGATGATGGGACATTGTTCAGAGGCTTGGTAACAATCCTAAAGCAAAACTGGGCCATAATTTACACCCAAAATAATTAAAAATTGAAACAAAATTATACTAAAACTTCTAACAAAGTACAAAATTAACAAAAACAAGAATAAAAAACATAGCTTTTGAATAACACCCATATATGAGTGTATGTCACAGAGAGAGAGAGAGTGCATTACTGACGAAGTGCGCAAAAATCACGAAATGCAAACCATAAATTGGATATCCAGATGACATAAACATGAATGGCAAGAATGGTTCGGGATTGTTTGGCACCAAATGAGATGGTGAGAAGGGGATGGTGAAGGAGAGGCAATGTGAGAGAGCGTTAAGATGGAGAGTGGTAGTAAAAGCTAGAGACACAGAAGAGACTGTAGATTTGTAGTGTTTTGTAAATATTTGAGCCACCGGTAGTCTGTCTGAAACCATCGGGATTGTTTTAAAAGTTGGCTTCAAAAATTTTTGAGTTCAAGTCATTTTCTTGAAAATAAGAACTTAGTTTTCCCTTGGCCGAAATCATTTTCCGTTTCAAACCTTCCCTAACACTCAAAAATGTGGAAAACTATTTACAGAACAATTTTACCGGGAAAAAAGTAGAGCCTAAATTGAATTGGAATTATGGATATTGTTTGTGAATAAAAGCTGGATATTTTTTTGGGATTACGTTGGAAGGCTCAGAAAATTTTATTAGTTTTGGTCCTTTGTCTGCCAACTCGTAGAATTATAACCCAAATGCATGAATTCGGAATCAATTCATTTTTGTTCCAGATCCATGAATTGGATTTCAAATCACTTGGGTCGTTGCCAAGGTTATCAAACTTTAGAAATGAATTCTAAAATAGGTTGGTCAACTAAGAGAAATGTCAAAGTTCTGAGACAACTCATTAAAACAGACTTTAATATGTTCATTAGAAAGTTTAATCAAATGGTTGTTGCTGATGAACTCCCTTGCAGATCCTTCCACCACCTATCTCGAGAACAGATTTTGACAAGGTGCTTGCAAGGCAGAGGCCTACAGTGAGTAAAACTGACCTTGAGGTCCATGAGAAATTCACGAAGGAATTTGGAGAGGAAGGTTGAGGAATTTGATAAAATTTCGTGACATGGATCCACGCTAGTGAGTAGAGTGGTCTGATTTGTATTATATTTATCAGTGCTGGATCCAGTGAATTATTTTCTTTCTATTTAGCTTCTTTACATGGGGGAAATTGGTCTTATCCCCCCTTTCTTGTATTCTGATGGAAATACGGAGGTTTGATACTTATAAAATTGCTTGTCCCAAATTGTAAAGAACAGTTTAAGACTGATGGCCCTAGAAGGTTAAACATGAATCACAAGTCATGCTTGTTGCCTATATATGTTGGTTGGTCCTCTGATATTTGCACACTGATTTTCCATTTTACAAGTCGATCGATTTTCAGGTATTATTGTTATGGTTGGCGGGAAGTTTTAGGTTGTCTTTTGGCAGTGAGGTAATGTCAAATATTATGTGAATAGTAGTAAAAAATGTAATGATAAAATATTAAATAGTGAAGTATTACGAGAATATTCTAGAATCCAAATTAGTCCTTAATCAGTAAGATAGATGAAGGGGGTTACAACTCTCAACTTATTTTTATTTATATACTTTTTTTATCAATTTATTTTCACCATTCGCATGAAAGAAGTTTTAAATAGATAAATTTCATATTACGGTGAATTTCACTAATAAAAGATAATTTCACTAATAAAGAATAGTTTAACTAATATAAAATTTGTCTATTTATTTAATTAATTAATTATCAAAAAATTAAATAGAATCATATGATCGCATTAATTCTCTGACAGTAACACTGTCAATGAGTCACCCCTTAACTGAGATGCAGTACGGACAATAATAATAAATATTTTAATATGATATCAAATCAAAAGTATATCTTTATTCTTTAACATGATATCAAATCAAAAGTCTTATCTTAAGTATGCGGAAAAAAGTGTTCAAATAAAGTTTACTATTATTTATAATAATTCATATATATCTTTTTAGATTTTTTAAATAAATTGTGATTTTAGCGGTTGTGAAGTTAGCGGTTATATATATAGGGTCACTTTTTAATTAATTAACAACTGCTATCTTCATTGTATTTAAGTAGATCCATGGGAACGTCCGAACGTGTGGGGCACGTAATGCATGCAGAGCCTGCAGTGTTAGGTTGAACGCTTATTTTTTCGATGTCGACGTAGCTAGGAATATTAATATTATCTATGATATCATGTGGTTTATATGATATCCACCCATATATTTGTGTCATTAATGCATACGACAAATTATAATGAATTTAGATATTTTAGAGTTTCTATCCGAATTTAAAGGTTTAGAGTAAAAGAAAAATAATTAAATATATAAAATACTGAATTTTGCAGTAGTTTTTGCTATCTTCATGATCTAATATATATCAGGAGACGATTAATATTACGTATTGTTATTTTTGCGTATTCTTTGAACATTTTATTAATGAGGAGAAACTCATAAATTATTTTATATTAAAAAAAGTAATGCAGCCAATTACATTAATTAGCAGAGTGTGTAAAGAGTAAACAAAAATATCTGCACATAAAGTTTTTGCAACCTTTTAAAAGTTTGGCGACTTGAAGTCCCTATCAACTCAAAGTTGGATGGTTAATTCCATTCATCATGGGATTTATTTGATATGTCTATCTCTTTAATCTCACTCGATCGGCTCCACATGAAGCTCAATCTGGACATGCATCTAATCCGAAACGAAATCTATCCCAAATGCATGAGACACTGTGTTGTCATCTTAATTATCTCCAACTATATGTGCCTAACAAAACCGAATATAAAGAAGAGTAGGTAAGAGTTTGGTATAGTACTGTTTGTGATCTCCTACGTGTCATAGTTTTCTTTAGAAATGGATGAGATAAGAAGATTAGGTCTACATACATATCTTGCACAAAGAAATTTACATGCTGACGTAACTTAATATAATATATTAGATTTATTTTATAATAAAAAAAACCTTTAAAATAATAAATAACATGAAAACACGCCAACATATCTAAATTTTATTGTGTAAGATATGTATATAGATAAATATTTTTCCGGATGATATGTCTTGTGTTCAGTGCTTCACTTTACGTAATTTGCTTGTTATTTCCTTTAAAATAATTTGTTTGTAATATCAAGACAATAATAAGTTTTTTAAATTACACGTTCGTATTATCTTTGTTCTGAATAAGATTGGTATCATATATAGAGGGGTTCATGGTACCTTCTATTGTGTTAAGGATATAATTTAAATAATTAAATTTATCTATTTCAATCATGTTAAACTTCTAGTACAAGCGATAATTTAACCTGATATCTAAACAGAAGACTTGAATTTAATTTTATTTGTATTGATTTTCTCGTACGTAGTGATTGGAAATGAGAGTACCTTGGTATATAACCAAAAGAGGATTAGTACTACAATCACAGAAATATTTCACAAAAGTAAACTCATAAATTAACATAAATTTATACGATAGATTATTAAATATACTTTACAATAAAATTAATTTTATAATTCAACGTACTGTATGAAACTGGATCAGTTTGTAAATATTTAATATTTTTGTATAATCGACGTCCTTTTAACCAAAGCATTTCTCTAACCCACAAAAGACAGCAGAGGTTAGATAGTACGGTCAAGACTCATGATACCCCCACGCCCACATGATCAGTATGCCGTCAATTATAGTTTCATTCTAAGAAAAAGGACTACAAAAAGACCAAAAGATCGGCAAACCTTTTAGGTCAATTTATTTGGAAACAAACATTAATTACTTTAGCGCGTCACGTTTTATTAGCTTTTATTTACCTGATTTGCGTGAATATATAGGTGTATTAATTAAAGAATAAAATTAGATTTTTATGTTGTGTTTGCATGATCTCCGAATTTTCACCTTTTTTCTTTTTTTATTATTTTTTTTTAACAAGGTCTAGCTAGCCTCTTATTATTAATAATAACCTTCACTGAGGCGGAGAAAACCATGCTTACAATGTTTATGCACAGAATTTTCACATGAATATTGTACAAATATCAGGTTGGTTGTTTGGTATTGATTTTTGAATAAATCGAACCCTAACCAGAAACTGAACCAATTGATTATCACCACAATCAAACCTACAATACGTAGCAGTAGATTCAAAATCTGAAGGGACTGCTCACCCAATATTCGTACGAGTTTATGCATGCATGCATGGCACACAAGACGAATTATATTAAAATTTTCATGTCAATAAAATAATATCACACATTACTCCCAGCTATATATGAGAAAGGAATAAACTTCCCTTCCAGGTTGCACAAGGTTTGCCCCACTCAGGGTCCAACCTCGAGGAAGTAAGGAAATTAGGAGTAGGTTGGGTTTGGCCCAAGAGGGCCCACAAGCAGGAACGATGGTCATGCCAGCCGCATGGTCTGCACATACAACCTACATGGTTTGACAATAGGCACGCTGCATTAAGTGAACAAAGAAGCAATCACGCAAGGGGTAGGCACGCTGCATTAAATGAGCACCTACTCACCCCTGCCACTAACCCTCACCTGCCACTAAAAGACAAACAGAAAGGAGAGGGGACAAATTGTTTGCAATACGACAGGGCGATGACAGTTACGATAGAGAGGACCCTGCAGCTATCTACTAACGATGACACAGGTAAGGGGATCTTCTTGGGGGGTAGCTCTAACTCTCTTAAGCTCCTCTTTCGTTCCAGTATTCTAACTTTGGAATCGGAGATATCCTTTACCACCCGAACCCCCTCACCTTTGGATCTTCAAGGCCCATTCCGGCGAAGTGTGTTGCCCAGGATAAGAAACACGACAACAACAACAATATATATTATATATATAGGCTAATCAAACCAATTGTGGCCCAATGTTTTTAGCATAAATGGCAATGGTTTAATTAATTGATATTACGTATTACCATCAATTATCGATGAATAATAGTTAGATTTTTCAAAACTATGCACGTGCTTATATCAGTATATTTTAGGATTAATTAAAAAAATAATAGTTAAGTTTTTCGCATTTTGTAATTATCCCAAAATATTATAAAAAGTGAAGATCTAAATACTGAAATTTCAATTAATCCTATATTTTATATGTTGACAAGATGGGTCTTTTAATAAAGTTTTAATTAAATGAGCTTTGTAACTTGTAAGAAAGTTCCATGTGCAAGAAAGAAGTAAAAATGAGCTGCTTGTAGTACTCCAATCTTCACATGCTATTATATACTTTAAAGTATGAGTTTGAGTGTATACTTAATTGGGTGTATGTTTGGGTGTGGAAAAGTACCATATATATTATATGGAAAACACTACTTCTATAGAGAATACTAACCGAAATTTTGTACCCGAATTTTATTTTATTTTATTTTTTTACTTGATAATTAAGGAAGTCATTTTTAATTCGCCTGTGTGGTTATAAATCTCAATCGTTTTCCTACAAATTTAACTTATTATCTTATCATCAACCAAACTTCAGTGCTTGGATATGCAAGATTAAAGAATAAACTTGATCAAGTTATATATTAGCTTCTTCTTTTTTTGGGTTGAAGACTCGATGCTTGAGATCATTAAAACCTGTAATGTTTACAAGTTTTTTGCAGCACATTATTCATCATGCCAAACCTGTAATGTTTGTAAATGTTGTAGGATGAGATATGTATCTTTTTTTCTCTTGATACTTTCAAAATTGGATAAATATAGGGTGTGTAAATTTCACGTACTCTCTTTAAAAAAAAGTATTTCTTTCATTAATTAGATATTAGATTTAATTATTTTTTTAAAGAAATTAAATACATGAAACTTATATATTTTAAAATTATAAATACGATTTTCAAATATTTAAAGAGAGATTTTTCCCTTCAATTGACCTATCCACCATGAGAGGAAGCAAGGGGCTTGCATGAGAAGCATACTCAAAAAATGTAATTTTGTCTTTTGTGAGATTATGTGCAGATAAGCATGTGAAAATCAAGAGGACTAAAATATATAATATAATGCGTACCTACTAAAATGGATGTTTGATAGATCATTTAATAGTTTGTATTGAAAAAATAGAACATTGTTAAGAATTTCGATACAAAGATGATAATAGAAAGTGGGTCCATTATTAAAACAATAAATATTTTTTTATATAGGTGTCAAATTTATATATTCATTTTTTCTAAAATGAAGTACATGATACTTTCACAGCCCCTCTCCGCCCACCCCCTCAAAAAAAAAAAAACAAAAAACAAAAAAAAAAGCTAGCACAATGTTATAATATTCCTCTTACCCTAATATGTATTTAGGGGTGGCAATATATTATACGACCCATTAACCCAATACGAACACGATACGATAATAGCGGGTTAGAGTTTAGTTTTAACGGATTCGGGTCAAAACAGGTTGACCCATTAAGACACGATTGCTTAACGGGTTAATAACGGGTCAACCCGTTATGACACGTTAAGAAAGTTAAAGTTACAATTATACCCTTATACCTAAAAGTAAAATTGTTAGAATTTTAATATCGATATTTTTACTGTTTGGATTATAATTTTAGCTTTATAATTTTTATAAATATTGTGATTTTTAAATTTATATAAAATTATGCTAAATTTAATTAGGTCAAACTGATTAATTTCGAGCTTATTTAACATATTTACATAAACAGTTGAAATAAGTCGTATTGTGTCGTGTTAACCTATTTCATAATATTTATTAATAGGTCAAAACGGGCTGACACGACAAGACCCGTTATGTTATTTGGTCGTTTTAGAATTTGAGATTTTGACACGATAAGTTTAACGGATCGGGTTAGGATTAAGCTATATAGTATAATATAAATACTTTGATACAATACGAATACGACCCGTTAATACGATTTGATACTCATATATGTAATTGGCCTCAAATATATACATTTGTCAGCTACCATGGGATTACATTCAAACATCCCTGGGTGAAATATTGGACATGACCAATCATCACACTAATAAATATATGTGGATAGACGAGGATTAAATATATTGTTTGTTGAAGTTAGATTGTAGTTAGTTGGACTTTGAGATGAATCATAACATCATGTACTTGCAATTTTCAGGAGTTCTTCATGCAGACAGTGGGAAATTTCTGACATGGAGAGGCAATAGGGATAAGCTGGTGTTGCATTTCAACTAGTGAGATCAACCACGATAATCTAACAAATGAAGGAAATGGAGATATCAGGAGCTTTAATTTGGAGGAAGTTGAACCTGAAAGTGTATGCATGTAGAACAGGAATTGTTAGCTGGTTGTGTAAATGTATGTAGTTGTAATCATGCTGATGACCCTCTTCTCCTTCCCACTACAGTTGACATTAATGTATAATTTCCATTTCCATGGATGAATATGGGAACTAAGGCCTGAATGTTGTTAATATATATATGGGAATTATGTTATATGGTTGTGAGATTCTTTTATTCTAATTTTGCTGGCTATGTGTGATCATCATGGGTAACATGAATAATTGTGGGAATCAGTATTAGGTTGACTACCATGTTTGGATCAGCAGATGCCACAGGGACCATTCCATGTAAATAATGGGATTTACATGGAACTCGGTTGTGGGGAAAAAGTCATGCAGGGTTGATTTAATACACATGTCCTACAGGGCCACTTCATGGAAAAAACATTGTTCCTACGGGTTCAGATTTGTGGGGAACCATCCGGTTTATGCCTGGTATTCGACTAAGTAGCCACAAGCTCTACTCATGGGAGTTAACTAATTCCCACCGTCACTATCATGGGTAATGGGCAAGGGATCAAGTGGAAAACAGTTATATATTATTTCTCACCAAATGAGTAGTGGCTAATACTTATACCCACAAGGCATGAATGGTGGTGTTTAGCATCTTTACCCACGATCTCCTCTGGTGGAATAAAATAGCTATTCCCATGAGTTGCTATGGTGGGACTTGTTTCATGGTGGTTGGTGCTTGCTCCTTTACTCACGAGTCCTACTGGTGGAAGAAACCGCTCTACCCAGGAGTTGCCATGGTGGGATATTGTTACATTGCACACGAGTTGGTGTGGTGGAAGTGATACCTTTAACCACGAGAACATATGATGGGAATTCCTCACATTAGCCACAGTTTCCTCTGGTGGCATTATCCCTTTTACCAACCAAATTGTGTACCATTACAACCAATATTTCTCACGAGAATACAATCTTTTGACATGAAATATGTCGTGGTTAAAAAGAGAGTCCCCACCAATTAAAGTCATCATGGCAAATACAACTATTTGCGGCGAAATATACGCCACGAGAATCCCACGGGCAGAATTTGTGGGAAAATAATATTAGCCACAATACATGAATTTTTCCCCACGAATAGCCTCCTTGGGGAAATCCCAAAATTCTTTTAGAACTTGGGATTAGGCAAACTTATTGCCATTTCTCAATATCTATTTTTAATATTCTTGATTTGTAAGGGCCAAAATTGTGGGAACATGTTTAAAGATCTCCCGCCGGCTTATTATTTGTATAAAATAAATGATATTTGCAGTTTTAAGGTATAGAAGTTTCGTATATTTAAAAAAAATTTATAAATATAAAATTTACATGAAAAAAATATTTTTAATAATAATTAAATTTATTTTTTTTCAAATGAATTGCAGGGTTTGCCTAGTATATATCTATAATTAGCATTATTTGGTAACTTTCGTTATATTCAATGTATCATCGTTAACAAAATAAAAATAAAAAATAAAAGAAATCCTCGTCCTTTGTTGTCATACATAGCTGTAATCATCTATTTTATATCATATAGTACTACAATTAATTCGTTTCTTGAACTTAGCCGACCACGTATGATTGGACCCAAACCTACTGATAACTTGATAAATACGTACATAAACAGGGAAAATAAAAACAAAAATCGAAACCACCGCAAACAGTTCTGTCTGCTTGTACTTAATTATTCATTTAGGTCAGTCGGTGAATGGACAGATCAGAAGATCATGATCTCCAGAACTTCAGAAATCAATGGAAGTCTAGCCAAAGAAGCTGGATACTGAGTACATACACAGGAGGCAGAGGAATCTGTGTGTGTATATATATATATATATATATATATAATTAGGATTAATCTAATTAAGCTTATGAGACCAATATTGACTTATCTTGATATGAGATAACATTTGATTCTATGTTCATTTACATGGTGTAATTTACTGATCAATATTTTTATTTGTCATTTAAATTGGATTTGGATCAAAGTTTTGAATACTTTACCGGATGCCGTACTAGTCAAGGCACTAAAACGAAATATTTCGATATGAGTACCATGTTTTTGAATAATATTTCGGTACCGATACCCTTTCATTACCAGTACCGTTTCGTGTACTATTTTGAAATAGTTTATATCTGGTTGAATTATATATATGCAAGCATTAACTGTATTCCAAAATAACAATAAAATAAGTCATACACTCAATACTTCTCAGCACAAATCTTAATTTTAAGTTACAACTAACATAAGTTCTTAAGTTTTAAGTTACAACAAACATCATATCCAAAAAAAAAAAGTTACAACAAACATACTGGTAAAATTAAATAAGTTCTTAATCCAATCGTTAAAATAAAATCACACATCCTCATAAAAAAAGACAATAAGAAGAGGTCTCGAGCTTGGACTTGGAGCCTTGGAAGTTGGATTGTTGGAAGCTTGGAAGATGGATCCCTTGAGAATTGAGTTGCTGCTGCGTAGTGCGTAGGCCAAAAAAAAATGAAGATGAAAACTTAAGAACACGCACGGCAAGATCCAGACCAAAGAAGAAGAAAAGAGAAACAAAACCCTAAGGGCATAAAGATTACATGCATAAATGCCCCTGCACTTTTACTTAAATTATAAAAATGTCATAGGCCCATAAATCCGTTCAGGATTTTAGATTCGGTACCAAAAGAAACACTCATTTCGGCTGAAACCCGGCATACTAGCCGAAATAACTCGTTACGGTCGATATTTCGGCATGTAAGAACCAACAGGTTTCCCTGTATCAGTTATGCTATAGAAACGAAATATTCCAAATGGTAAGGTACAAAATTCAAAACACTGATTTGGGTCAATCTCTTAGAATTTTTAACCGAACTCTAGAGTTAGGAGTGAGAGAAATAGGCAACACATGGAGTGAGTTTTACAACATTTATAATTGTTTGAGTGAATTGTTCAACGATATTAAATATTCAATAAATATTATAGACTCATTTCACGATATCGTATTTATCTCTCTCCCATTCGAGTCTTTAAAATGAAGTCAAGAAATCTAGGGGATCTCTATCCATTTATCTCTCTCCCATTTGGTCTATGTACGTAGGTGACCCCAGGCCTACGTATAAAAAGGAAAGGGGACTGAGCAAAGCTGGTCATGGAACAAAGGTTACAGATATAAAAACAGGTGGAGTGGGTTGTTTTCTTTCTATAGAAAGGTAATTGGAGTAACCTGATTCTCCATCTCTATCAAGGAAAACAATCACGCAGTTATGTTTAACTGCACCACCTAACAGCCCCATTTCTATATAACATGGCATCAACCTTTATCCACAGAACCATCTTTTCTGTTTCTTCCGCCTAATTCTTCTTCTTCTTCTTCTTCTTCTCCTCTCTCTCTCTCTCTGATAGTTCTTCACCATGGAGTTGGGAAGTATAGTACAGCTCCTTGAGGACAAGGCCATTTTAGTCACTGGTGCCACTGGTTTTCTGGCAAAAAGTATATATGCTCTGATCCTTTCTCACGTACTGCCTCTATGAGTTTGCGTACGTGCTTATGGCTGTAACAACGATGATTTTAGTTCTAACTTTGATTGTATGCATGGGTGCAGTTTTTGTGGAGAAAATACTGAGAGTTCAACCAAACGTGAAGAAACTCTATCTTCTTCTAAGAGCTGCAGATGACAAGTCAGCCACACAACGTCTGCATGATGAGGTATACACACACACAGTGATTAGTTAATCATGCATGTTGCTGAGTGAATTGGAAATGACAGGAAAAATAAAGAAGCAAGTCATGTTTATGATGGTTGCATTATTCTAATGAATCAAATTCCTATGGAAATCAGACAATTAATTAAGTATCACTTCATTTCCTTTCCCTTAATTTTGGTCATAATACCATACATATTTCAATATATATAATGGTAATAATTCTGTGGCTACTTCTATTTGTAGATGATAAGGAAGGACTTGTTCAGAGTGCTGAGGGAAAAATGGGGTACTAAAATGGATTCCCTCATCTCTGAAAAAGTAGTTGTGGTTCCTGGTGACCTCTCTCTCGAGGACTTGGGCTTGAAGAACTCCATTCTGAGGGACCAAATATGCAACCAAATCGATTTTATTGTCAATTTAGCTGCAACTACTAAGTTTGATGAAAGGTAATCAATATGCATGCATGGGATTTTAATATTGTTTATTTATTTATTTATGGCTTAGTAGCCTATAAGAAATGAAAATAATATGTACGTTCTTGATGATCTATGCCATGCAGATATGATGTTGCACTGGGTATCAATACATTGGGAGCTAAGCATGCTTTAAGCTTTGCAAAAAAATGTGTTAGACTAAAGGTTCTTGTCCACGTGTCCACGGGTTAGACAATATTTATCATATTTTCGTGTTTGGTGATTTCTTAGAGTTATTTGTTTTTGAGATAACTATTAATCAAACAAAGTGTCTTTTCAGCATATGTATGTGGGGAGAAAGGAGGACTGATTCTAGAAACGCCATATCACTTTGGTGAAACACTGAATGGGACCACAGGATTAGACATCTACGCAGAGAAAAAACTGGCGGAGGAAAAGTTGAATGGCTTTCGAGCTGAGGGAGCTACTGAAGAAGAAATTACATTGGCCATGAAGGATTTGGGTATTGAAAGGTACTATGTATAAATTCATGTATGCATGATCATCATCATCTTATAATAACTATATTATATATATATATATATATATATATATATAAATGTGGGGAAAGCTAAAGCCACCGATTATGGATTCTGATTGTTATTATTATTATTTTTTACTTAAAGAAGTATTTTTTTATGATGTTGTGAATTTTTCTTTTTTAAATTATTTAAAGAGATTAAAAAAATGCATGAAGAAAAGCAAAAAATAAAAAAACAAAAACAAAAACAAAAAACAAAAAAACAAAAGGATTGCACGTGTCGGTGAGGATTCGGGAGACGTAGCACTACCCTAGCCTACATATATTATTTCAAGGAAAATACTAGTATGCCGCCTAAGTTTGCTTCCCGACTTTGATTGCTCATGCATTTTTTTACTTAACAATAAATGAAGTCACTTTTAGTGCATTTGTGTATTTTTTTTATTTTTTAAAATATTAAAATATGTAAAAAATTTATAAAAAGAAAAAGATGAAAAAAAAAGTGAAATTTGTGCTAGCGCTAGCTAGGCGGCACGCCCAGAAGTCATTGCTGAGTAGTAGCCTAGCACTACTCTTATCTCATTTCCAAAAGGCCGAAGAAGTCTTAAATTAATGGAGAGTCTTAAATTAATGTCTCTCCATTAATATTTACTAATCAAAGTACGTATATACATGTTGATCAACTAGCTAAGATCATGAATATCATGAGTACGTAATGTCCAAACAGGGAGTACTCTCAATCCCACTTTTCATTTTATTTGGCTAGAAAATATTTATGGTAAAAAGCGATTGTTTAAAAAGTACTAACCAAAAAAGTTTTGCTTTTCTTATAAATCATATATGCATCCAAATAATTATTATATGGGCATTGAAATCTTAAAAGGAGAAGTTTCTTCAAATTATAATTATCAGGGCAAAGATACATGGATGGCCAAACACATATGTATTTACGAAGGCAATGGGAGAGATGCTCATTGGGCACCTAAAAGAAAATCTATCTGTGGTAATCATTCGCCCCACTATCATAACCAGTACTTTAAAAGAACCTTTCCCTGGTTGGGTTGAAGGTGTCAGGTGATTTTCCTAATATATCTTATTTTTCTTTTCTCCGAAGCACCATTATCTTGTTGTTTGGTTTGTCGAGAAAATGAAGAAAAGTTTATTTGTTTACAGGACCATTGACAGTCTAGCTGTTGGTTATGGTAAAGGAAAATTACCATTCTTCCTTGGAGATCTTAAGGCAATTGTTGATTTGGTAAGTTCATTAAATTTATATTGCTTTATTTTATGGAAGGAAATGAGCAGCATGCATGGAGGAAATTGTCACAATTTTTTCATCAAAGAAACTCGTATTACACATATACAATCTATCTGGCTAGCATTATCGTTTTCATTAATGATATAATTGATCTCTAAGCATGCAAGAGAATAAGATCCGAAGACACTTACCATTGTTCATTTAAAGAAAGCAAACAAATCTTGAAGGAAGTTTTCAATTAATCAGAGGTAGAAGAGAATGTTAAAAAACAAAAAAAAACAAAAAAGGTAAAAAATAAATTGAATCTCAAATATGAAAGTGAAATGCGCAGATGCCGGCTGACTTGGTGGTAAATGCTATGATCGTGGCCATGGTGGCTCATGCAAATCAACCAGCTTATGATCATGATATGATTTATCAAGTGGGGTCCTCAATGAGCAATCCTTTGAGAAACGAAAAGCTTCCAGATGTTGGCTTTCGTTACTTCTCTAAAACACCATGGATTAATAAGGATGGTAAAGCCGTCAAGGTTGGCAAGATTATGATGTTGAGCGACATGGATAGTTTCCACAGATATCTGGCCATACGCTATTTGCTGCCTTTGAAGGTTTGTTCAGAATTACCGGCTTTATATATGCATGCATGCTACTTGAATTAACTAAATTTATATAATATTTATTAATCATGATTCGTACGTTACAAATTTGAATATTGTTTTGTTGCAAATTTATTCATACATGCAATATTGCACATCCATTTCTCGATAAAAGGTATAGTAACAATTATTCTTGTTCATTTCTCTCGATCAATTGAATAACGCATCTATTTCTCGCGCTCAGAGCACTGATCTTGTTTGTAGACAAGCCGAAGCAGCCACCTATATATGGTGAGCCATGTCGAGATGGTTTGGTCACATGATGAGTGTTGTAGTACTATAGATTTTGATGATTGGTGAGATCAATGGAATTTTGGCTCAACAAATAAAGTCCCCTCTCTTGTACAGTTGTTATAAGGGTGAACATTTCACTTTCGTTAGGAGATAGTTCTAAACTTCTACCTTGAACCACTCGGTTGAAATAGGTGACAGGCTTTTATAGTAGTCTTGCATCACATTCCACGATAAAGGTTTTATTGAAATTCATTAGTCCTTAAACCAATGTTTCAATCATTGCTCTCTTCAACTCTTGGAGCCTATCTTGCCATGGTCAAAGGTTCCTTGATAAAATTTCGATAGTATCTATAAGGCCCAAGAACATCTGAAGAGCCATAATGATTGTAGGTAGAGTACTTCATCTTTAGAGACACGTCTCTTTTATAGAGACTCTCTCCAAAACACGCCTGATCAAACCTTTTGTCTGGATCGAAACGTACACGACAAGGAATTTTGCTACTTTGGGACCATTATAGTTATGGGAACCATTCATTGAGGCATTGCCCATCGTAAGTGTGAAATGTTGTTTCCACTACATCCTTACGGTTCATCCAAATCTAGTGGTTAAGGTTGGGTAGCAAGGACTTGCTTCTCAGCTCATCTATCCATTCTTAAGGCATCGAGGATCGTGTGGACAAAATGATTTTGAGAATTTAAGAAGGCCAATGGCCCAGTTTAAACATGTTCACCCTTTATATATATATATATATATAAGTAATTCTATACACAACATTATCATCTCACTTGCATCATACTATATATGATGTGACACATTTATTACCATTTGATGATAAAGAAACATGCAATAAATGATCATTCAATGGTGGTAAATGTGTTACATCTTACTTAGTAGATGCAAGTGAGATGGTAGTATGATCTATAGAATTTTCCTATATATATAGAGAGAGAGACAGAGAGAGATCGAACTAAAACCTAATAGCAACCTATTTCAATTGATCTCCCTCATTTATCAACTAAATCTCTTGCTTTCCCTCAGCTATCAACAACCCACCACATTACTCTTCTCACCTCAACCCTTTGCCTCACCATAGTTCTTTTGAGAGTTAGCTAGCTTTCAACTTCTTACACTCCCTGACCGTTGTTGAAGGTGGTGACTAGGACGCCATCAGAGATGGAGGGAGACACTTAGGGTGAAAGTGAAATGAAGTGAAGTGAGGTAGATCTAAAGGAAGATTCGAGACAGAGAGTTGATTAAGCCGTATGATGGGCTTCTTGTGTTAGA
This sequence comes from Carya cathayensis, assembly GCA_011037825.1. Lineage (NCBI taxonomy): Eukaryota > Viridiplantae > Streptophyta > Magnoliopsida > Fagales > Juglandaceae > Carya > Carya cathayensis. The sequence goes on along the minus strand of QGSO01000421.1, from coordinate 535,182 downwards.
TGAGTCGTGGTGTGTCTAGTTATAATAATGTTTAGTGTAAGTCCACTTCAATTGGGTTATTTTCGAGCATTAGTTGTAAGGGCTTGACCCATGCATTTCTAAGTTTGTCCATGAACCCTGTTAAGACCATCATTGGGTGTCTGTCATTTCTGTTTCCCACTTAGCACAGTTACCTTGTTGTTCCTTATGAAGTTTGTTAGAAGTCGATCAAAGCATATAGCTCACTGTGTAGGGGAATTTCCCTCTCTTATGCAAAATCAATACAGTATGCCAGTTACATTTTCCTCTCTATCTTTCGTCTTCTTCCTTCCTTGGAGATACTCACCCTCAAAGTGAGCTCTTATCTTACCTTTTGCCATAGGCGTGTAACAGAATTGATACCAGAGCTTGTCATCCTCGGCAGCAATCAACCACCATGGCGGAGGGTAATCACATAACCAATTGCAGGATGGGTTAAATGGGCTAAATAAGTCCCCTGAGCCATGGCTGAAAATGTTAGAGACCTAAGTATTAGCTCTAAAAAGAAAATCGGATTTTCTAATCCAACAACTAGTTGCTCTTACCTCTGAGCTACAAAAGAAGAACTTGGAAAACCAGCATGGAGAATTATCATCTGGAGGGAACAATAGAACAAAAGGTTATGGTAAAATCAACAGTGAAATGATGCCTAGGTAAGTGAGGATTGATTTTCCTTCTTTTCATGGGGAGGATCCCCAAGGTTGGCTCTATACAGCTAACCACCTTTTTTTTTCGGTATCACAACATATTACCACATCATAAGTTGAGATTGGCTTCCTTCTATATGGAAGGAAAAGCCATGGTTTGGTTCCAAGATCGGGAAGAGGCTGGGACATTAACAGATTGGGAGTCTTTTGTGAAGGCCTTCCCAGCTAGATTTGACCCTAGTTCCTATGATGATCCTATTGAGGCCTTGATAAGTTTGAGGCAATCAGGGTCTATTGAGGAGTATAAGGTGGAGTTTGAGAGTTTATCTAATAGGCTACGTAGGCTGTTAAATCCCCATAAGCTGAGTTGTTTCTTGAGTGGTTTGAAGGATGAAATCAGACTAGCTATCCGAATGTCCAACCCACCAAATTTGTTTACTGCTTTCAACTTAGCCAAATTATAGGAAAAAAATATTAAGATTAGTAGAAAAGGGTTTAAGAACTCCCCCATGAGTTACTTGGAATCTGGTAATAATAAAGGACCTAACTACAAAACTAGATAGAGTATCAACAAGTCCATAGTGCCAATCCAGAAAATAAATTCCAATTAGATGAAATATAGAAATAGGTCTATGCTACCACTGTGATTCCATGACATATATAAATGCAAAAACCTCAAGTTATTCTTAATCGAAGAAGTGGATAATGAAGAAAATGAGGAAGATGAGAATACCAACCAATTGACACCTACTAATGTGATCAAGGAGATTGTGGAATTTACTGAAGTTGAACCTAAACCTAAGATTTCTCTATATGCCCTAATAGGTTCCTCAAACTCTACAACAATCACGGTTAAAGGAAAGATGGCTAGACAGTGGGTTGTGATTTTAATTGACTCAGGTAGCACCCACAATTTTTTAGACACTACTATAGCACAAAAGTCCAAACTCTCTATCTATCCAAATGAGAAACTAAAGGTCAAGGTGGCTAATGGGGACCAGCTATGCAGTAGGGGAAGGGCATCAAGGTGAACATCCAAGGAAATTATTACTCTGGATCTAGTTTTACTTGAGTTAGTTGATTGTGATATGGTCTTGGGAGTTCAATGGTTGCAGACATTAGGAATTGTGTCCTGGAATTTTAATAGGCTTACCATGCGATTCTCTATTCAAGGGAAGAGTGTTACCTTGCAAGGTATAGTGTCCATGCAGTTGTTTGAAGAAAGCTCATGCACAAAGATTAATAAGTTAGGAAGGAATTGAATAATTTTACAAATGATTAATGAAAAGGGACTGTCCCAATCTAGGAATTAAGGCCACTTTACTAATCTGCGGCCTGGGTCTAAATTCATGTCTGTTAAACCTTACAGATACCCATTTTTTCAAAAAGATGAAATAGAAAAAATCATCAAGGAGTTATTGAATTCAGGGGTAATCCGCCTTAGCCAAAGTCCATATTCCTCTCCAATCTTACTGATCAGGAAAACATATAAAACTCAGAGAATGTGCGTGGACTACAGGGCCGTAAACCAAGTTATTGTCAAAGACAAATGTTGAATACCCATGGTGAAAGAGTTGTTAGATGAATTAAGTGGGTCTAAATGGTTTTCCAAACTGGATCTCAGATCTGGATATCACTATATCAGAGTAAAACCAGACGATGTGTATAAAACAACCTTCTACACCAATGAAGGCCATTATGAATTTCTGGTCATGCTCTTATGGGTTAACCAATGCACCATCCACTTTCTAGAGTTTAATGAATGAGGTTTTCAGTTTTAAGATTTGTGCTAGTATTTTTTTTTATAACATCCTAGTCTACAGCAAGGCTGAGGAGGAGCAGTTAAGGCACTTAAAACTCGCCCTAGACATGCTGAGGAAGCATTAGTTATTTACAAAAGAATGCAAATGAAAATTTACGTGCCAAGAGGTTGGTTATCTAGGCCATCTCATTTCTGGATAGGAAGTTAGAGCAAACCTAGAGAAGCTAAGGGCTATGAAGGAGTGGCCTCAACCTAGAATCCTAAAGGATTTAAGGGGTTTCCTAGATCTCACGGGGTACTAAAGAAGATTTATCAAGAATTATGGAGTTATGGTTACTGCTCTTCTTACTGCTTTGCTTAAAAAAAAACAGCTTCTAGTGGAATGAAGTTGTAGTGGTGGCATTTACTTAATTGAAAGAGACATTAACAACACCACCAGTAGTGGCCCTTCCTGATTTTTCACAACCATTTGCAGTAGAGTGTGATGCCTCGAGAATGGGGGTAGGTGTAGTCCTAATGTAGCATGGCAAACCAATTTCTTTCTTCAGCTAGACACTTCCTTGTCAACATATGAAAAGGAATAGTATACTCTCATTACAACTATTTAGAAATGGAGACCCTACTTGTTGGAAAGATTTTTTGTAGTCAAAACTGACCACCATAACCTAAAGTACCTTTTGGACCAGAAGATTAGGACACCTATGCAGCAGAATTGGCTAAGTAAGCTAGTGGGCTATGATTTTATGGTTGAATGTAAAAAGGGGATCCGAAAATAAAGCAATTGATGCCTTGGGCTGGTTGGAAGAAATTAAATAAGGGTATGAAGGAGACCCCAACTTATAGAAACTGGCATTAAATTCATGGAGGGCCAACTATGTCAGCAATATTCAGTGAGAAAAGGGCTTTTATTCTACAAGGGGAGGCTTTACATTCCAAATTAATCCATACCAAAGGCTAAGATGTTGTAGTTTTTACAAAGCAGCCCTTGGGGAGGATATTTAGGGGTTGATAAAACTATTCAAAGGGAAAAAAATAATTTTATCTGCCAAGGATAAAATCTAAGATGAAGGCCTTCATCAGGGATTGTGAAGTATGTCACTAGCAGAAAACAAATCACTCTTCCCTAGTGGCCTCTTTCCTCAAAGTGAGCTCTTATCGTTTTTTTTTTCCCATATGCCATTTCATTGCTCTAGGGCATCCATACACTGCCAAATCAATGGCCCAACTATTCATTAAACATGCGTTTAAATTACATGAGTTACCCCAGTCTATTATCTCATATCGAGACATCCACAAGTGTTTTCAGGAGAGAGTTGCTCAGGGCATAGGAAGTACAATTGCAGTTAAACACAACATATACCACCCACAAACTGATGGGCAATGAGAAGCTGTGAACAATTGCTTGGAAACCTACCTAAGGTGTTTTGTGGGGGATCGGTCAAAGGATTGGGTGAAGTGGGTACCCCTGGTTGAGTGGTGGTATAACACTACGCAACACACATTGACAAAGTTGGCTCCTTTCAAAGCTCTATACGAGTCCCCCCCCCCCCCCCCCTCCAAAAAAAACTAATATCCTATATACTAGGAACTACCAAAGAAGAAGAAATGGACACAAAGTTAACATTTAGAGATTTCATTATCCAAAGTCTCTGTCACAATCTTAACAAAGCACAAGAGAGGATGATCAAATATGCTAATCTTAAGAGAAAAGAACTGGAATTTAAAGCTAAAGATTGGGTGTACCTCAGGTTACAGCCTTATCGCTAGACCTCCATCTCTCATTGTCGAAACTTAAAGCTAGCCCCACGGTATTATGGACCATTTATGGTAGAACATGTGTGGGAGAGGTCACCTACAAGTTGTAGTTGCCAGAGACAAGCCCAAATCCACCCCATTTTCCATATTTTCTAGCTCAAGAAATATTTGGTAGAAAGAGTAACAGCCACGACAATATTTCCCCCCGTGAACTCTCAAGGGGTCTTGCAACCTGAACCAGATGAGATGCGCCCCATCCACAACCGTCATGTGACTAAGTTGCTAGTGCGATGGTAGGGATTGGGGAGAGAGGATGCAACATGGGAGAACTTCTATTGGTTTTGCCTCTATCATCAAAATTCCTTGTAGTGGAGCTTTCCCCTCCATTTTTCTTGTTGCTAGTGAGCTTATATATGAAGCAAAGCATTATGCATGGTGATGTACGTTTGCCACATGCTGCATATATATTACTTATAGTGGTCTTCACATGCCTTGTGCTTAAAGTCTCCACCTTTGCATCTAGATGCTGTTCCAACTGCCTTTCGGACCTACCTAGCTCTAAATACCAGTTGTTATGTGCCAATGCACGAGAACATGTTTGTGGTTGATGGATAGGAAGGATAAGGGGGCCTTCCATTTATTTCTTAACTTGCAATTATGGACTTACACTAGGCCGATAATTGAGAGAGGTAACTTGAGCCTCTTGATATATAAACATATGATTTATGATAAAATAATTCATTCATTGAAGTTTATTTGTAGTTTACTTGACTTTTATAGGGTCGGGAAGAGGTTGGGATATGCTACCAAACTATATTATTCTTCAAATAATATTAAAAAATTGAAAACGTAATAAACTAGAGATAAAATAGTTACTTTTGTGCAATCTCATTGTAGCTAAAATATTTCTCTATTCAAAGCAATGTTTTGAATACCATACCGGATGCCGTACCGGTCAAGGCACTGGAACGAAATATTTTGGTATCGGTATTGTTTGGTGTAACGTTTCGGGATAGTCAATATATGAATAAATTATATATATTAATTATATTCCAAAATAATAATCTATAGATGAATAAATTATGCATAAATACATATATATATATAAAAATTATAAATAGAATGGTCTGAATTGAGGGTCAAAAAATGAGCTTGTAGTTTGAAGAAATAAAAAAAAAAAAAAAAAAAAAAGTGAAGGCCAAAATACCGGCCGGTACATAACCCAGTACAGGCCTAAATATCGGCCGATACAGTCGGTATTTGGACCGGTACGAAACAGGTACAATTTCTGTACCGGACCATTGGCTGGTACGACATATTCTGGGGTACGGTACGAAATTAATAACACTTATTCAAAGTGATGTTTAGCCGAAGCTTTTATTGAAAATTCCTGCTCAAATAAAACTACATGCATATCATGAGCCTTCTTCCTCTTGTATATCTTATCATGCCACTACTTGGCCTCAACTATGGCCACGCATGTCTCTCTCTTGTCTTGCCTCTATTCCCTAAAACAAGTTTGGTTTCAGTTGATCTTACTCTTATTTTTTAAGTGACTTTTCTTTTTTTCAAACAGGGACTCGAATTGGTGAATACAGCACTTTGTCAATATTTCAGGATCATGTATCTTGATCTCAGAAGAAAGATTAACTTTGTGATGCGATTGGTGGAACTCTACAAGCCTTACTTGTTCTTCAAGGGCGTGTATGTGTGTGTGTGTAAATGTATATATATATATATATAAACTTTATATGTTGTTTCTTAATATTAATGTTGGCAACAAGCATTTGATATTAACATGATGATCCTGCTTTTTCATGTAGATTTGATGACATGACCACGGAGAAGCTGCGCTTGATGGTAAGAGATCAGAGTGGTGCAGAGGCAGATGTGTTTTGTTTTGATCCCAAGTGCATCGATTGGGATGATTACTTTTTGAATGTCCATCTTCCTGGTGTCGTGAAATACGTTTTCAAGTGATACACACAAGTGATTTATAGTGTTAGGTTTTCGAAGTTGGCATTAAGATTTTATTTGTGACTAGAGCAATGCTGTTCATACAAGTCGTGTAATATTTGAGTAACATGGTCTATTGTTATTGAAGTTATGTTTCAACAACTTTAAGTGTGTCAGACGATGGATGATATCTTATGTATTTTCCAAAGGAATTTGATGTGTTTCTATGAGCAATATGATATGACATTAAAGTGAGTCAAAACCAATTCATTCCTTTTATGAGTACCAAAAGAAGAACATCGATCAAGCACTAGGTAATGACTAGTGTTTCCCTCTCCAAAATGTTTCCTCCCTGATGTTACAATAGATCAGATGACCAAATCGATTAGTGGACATATAATGGACATGTGAAATATAGTTGGAGAACTCTCTGCTGCCAAAAAATCATATATTCTTACCTTCTACTTTGATATTTTTTTAGATTATTTTACAGTACGACATTGGCATTACAAATCAATTTATGAACTTCATGCAGCAGAATATGGGGGAAAGGCAAAATCCCTTGACGGTAAAAGTGATTGGTTGGAGACCACCCACTGCAAAGTGTTTAGAAACATTAACTTAGAATAGGTTGATACTGCTGCTGCTTTATTCCTCGATCTTCCTTCATCATCGAGGACTTCTGGAAACGATAGACAACACCTCATGACCCGAGGTGAGTCTTCATTAGAAAGCATCATTAGGCGTATGATGAGGACGGGAAGGAGATGGGGACCTCTCTTTCCTTTTGCCTATCAATGAAGCAGCTTTATTATCAGAAAACTGGAAGGACTCTGGGCTGTTATGTAAGCCATGGCCACTAAAACTCTCTTGCTTGCAAGGATTTAGTGAAGGAAGGGTGTAGGTGGCATGTCCATTTTCTGAACTTCCAACATTTATTGGATATTCATCAAAAGCATCACAAGAACTTGGCCTAGTGATGCATAGCCAAGTTGTGAAAGACTCCTTGCACTCCCCGTTGTGCCCTGCAACAGGCACATGCCATGAACCTTTTTCTGATTCCTGCAAAGGAGATTGGGGTGTCAACACTCTATACATGAAATGAATCGAGGTATAGCTTTAAACCATAATAACAAAGTAGATGGTATAGTCAACTTATTGTACACAATTTGTCAGGAACACATTGCACAGCCCAACTGCCTTTTTAACTAAGAAAGCTGCTAGAAGAAAAGCATTTTCGCATTTTCCATTTGCGGGATGTGGAACCAGTTGAAAAATTTTTGACGACAAAGAAAAGTAATACAAATTTTGATTGTGGAGTGTATTTTGATAAAATATTTTAGGTAAAAATGTTACCAAGCAAAAGAAAGGAAGAGAAATTATCCCGAAAGAAGAGAAGGAAGAGAAAAGGATTGCAATTATTCACTCTATCATGAGCAACAATACTAGGGCTAAGGAAAAGATTAAAATGTACAACATTGCTTTTACTTTATTCACTGATAAATTGTAAACATCACTCGCATGTAGCCATGCAAATATTAAGGTATTTAATTAAAACCTTGTATATTTTTGGACCATTATAAATGTAATGTGTTAATGCATTCAATACAAGAAAGATTAATAAGTTTCATCTAATAGATAATTGAACTCATTTTAATACAGAAGAAGATTGAAAACAATGATATACCATGTTAAAGTGAACTTTTATGTAGCATACATGCATCTACAATTAAAGTACATTACAGAGAACATCTCTCATTAGTTGCTTTTGATTTCGGTTTTAAGATCTGATTTCTTAATCTTTTCAATCAATGGCCTGATCTATCCCTCTCTAGTAATGTGAGAACTCCGTCCCCTTTCCATTAAACTAATAACAGAAAATTACAATTATATACCTAATAAAAAGTAGAAAGGAACAAAATTAGCCTTAGCCATGTTTGGAGGGCCTGCCACCTGGCATGGCTTGGTAGACCTAGTTTTTTCTCTCTTATTTTTTGCATTTTTTTAATCTAACAGCAATACCCAGCCACGGTTTAGGGCCAAGCTTCTGTTCTTTTTTTTCCTTTCTTTCTTCCTTCCTTTTGGGCACTTCTCTTTTTGCATTCTTTTTCCATATAAGGGCACAAGTCATAATTTAATGGATTTCAGTTGTAAATTTGAAAAAAAAAAAGGTAATGGAGGTTTCACATCACAAAATAGTGAGAGTGCTAATCAGTGAATACTAAAAAAGAAAACCAATGTATCAAAATTGCAATGGTTCACATTGAATTAAACACTCCCAAGAATCTGAAACCACAAAAAAGTCGGAGAGAACATCAAAGCATAATTTTTCTTTCATTTAAGAGAACATAATTGAATTTAAATGCTGTTCTCTATTCTAAAAAAGAAACGACTAAAAGGAACTGTACTACTGCAAAATAGCAGGAATACGGCTCGAAGTGATCAAAACTGTCGAAGTTATGCAGACTTCCAGCCTTAAGATTCATAGGCAGGAATCTGGCAAATAAGGAGCTTACCAAGGTTTGACCCAAAGGTTTATATCGAGCTCATAGGAAAAAAAAAAAAAAAAAGTGAGCTATTATTTACGATCACATTGCACAATGATATAGATCTGAACTCCTCAAGGACCTTTGTTTAAATTCTCCAAGCTTAAGTAGAATATTGAACATCTATTTAATACTTATGAGATACAATGTTTTACAACTTTATCAAGTAACTAAGAATTTATTATACTTCAAACAAGTCACTAAACAAAAAAATTTCATTGAAGTCCCAAATGATTGCCCAACATAATTCCTCCAAGATATTCCGCTCAAGGCAAACACATCTCCCCATGAATGTCTCCCAAATCTTTTTTCTGTCTCTAGTCTCTACTTGCCATATTTCTGTCTCTAGTCCCTCTCCTTTCATTTTCAATAATGAGTCTTGATGATAAAAATTATCATTTTCAGCATCAGCCAAAATGCATTAGCCGTCACAAACAGTGACAGTATAAAAACAAATACAAGTGCACCAGCTTGCATGCACGCACAAACACAGTCATGCAGGGAAAATTAATGCTGACCAGAGCTAAATAGTGGTTAAGCCTAGAGAACAACTCATTGACAACAGATGAATATACTATTAGATGAGATAACCATTTACACAATGGTATACCTGGATAACAGATGAATATTGAGGAGGCATCTGAAGCTTCAAATTACCTTTCACAAAAGTATACCGAACCTGGAGAATAGGATGCAATAAACGTTTATTCACACAAGATGGAAAACATGTAATGTAATCATATATGTCCAGGTGCAAAATCCTTGGTGCGTGAACATCAATGGACTGTGCTTACAACATTGGCTTGCATCATCTCATAAGTTTTGTTCATGGAAATTGAACAATAAAATTTTTTTCTAAATTTTAGTTTACCTATCAGAAAAAAAATTTTGCTCATGCAAATTGGCATGCACCAACAATTTTGTATAATGATAACAATTACCTTCTCGACGAATATCTTTATAAATAAAACCCTAGGCACAGCCCAAGTACAACTAGAATATCTTTTAATCAATAGGAACTTTCTATACTTTTTCCTTCTTCTTTTTTTTTAGCGGGGGGCACTCAGCAGCTAAGGTGGATCCAATGCTTGTAATAACTTTTCAATACATTTCGAACACAATCAGTAACAAGCAACTACAAAGGAATCTGAAAATACATATAACATATCTACTCTTATCATGGCACCAAAGTCTTCACTAACCTAAATCTCCAAGCTTTTAGAATGTATACGTAGAAAGCAACATTGATAATTGTACATGTGAACAAGTTTTTGCTATTATAAATTATTAACTTAAATCTAATTTAAACCCTATCCCTCTAAAGGTCACTCAGATTAAACAGACAAAAGTTTGAATGCATCTTTGACACAAAAAGTTGTATATGCTAAATTTTTTATACATAAAGAGAAGATTAGAAAGTTATATGCTAGTTTTTCACCACATAAACACGACAGATTTGGAAAATCATAAGAGTACAGACTGAAATATGAACAATTCAATAATATACAACATATAACCAGAAGCACCCACCAATGTTTGTAAAGGAATCAATATGGAATAAAAACAACTATGAAAAGGATAAGCTCTTCAGACAGTACATACTTGATGTTTTTCTTTCCACTTGAGGAAAAAGCTATTTCCTAGGAGTTCAAAAATGTGATCTCTCATTTCATCATTTGTCACAAGTAGGCACTTAACTTTTACGGCAGCATATAGCCAGTACCTGATTTATAAAAGGCACCATGAGTAAATCTGGAAGAAAATCGTAATAATAATACGGGTGCAATAGATGCACTTCATAAATGTACAATGAAAACAGCATCAAATCGGTTATGATTCTAGTACCTTCCTTCTACTTTCTCCTTTCATGTAAGTATTCAATTCACTTAAACGAAAGAGACATATGCGCACCCAGCAATAAGGGAAGTATTAGATCTTATTTTTTCTTTGTTTTATTGGCAATGGGTACCCACGAACAAAGTCCTAACTAATCCCAGGAGTGCACAGTCTATCAGCAAAGAGTTTCTCGAAATTGTACCTCGCATAATTCAAAAGGAAATTCTCCCAGCCTGATTGCCCCACGAGTGTGTGATAAAAGGGGAAGTATCAGATCTTTAAATAGATTCAATTGGACAAAATTATCAAAAATATATGGATTCAATTGAAAGAAGAAAATTTTTGCCAAAGAAAAGTTATGTATTTAAGCATATACTATTTTGAGCAAAAAATGACAGCATAAAATGCATCACAGAGACTAGCACTGGTTTAAAAGTATATACCAATCATCATTGGAACCTGTTGGTGTCATATAAAGAACACCTTTATCCATCCATTCCTCTACCAGCTTTCTGTGGGAAGGATTCTCCAGAAGTCCCCTAAGACGTTTGTTATGCAAGACAACCAGAGGCCATTTGTTTCCACTCCGATTGTACAATTCTTTCACGACAGCATCAAGCTGCTCTATTGCAATTTTCAAACATGAAAATAAAAATTAGTGGTAAGACAAAAAAGAGTGAAGAAGGTGAAAAGGACAGGAGAAAGACAACTCAACATAAGATATGCAACCTGAGAAATACTGAATCCACCATCTGCAAAATTTTGTTGGTAGAGACCAATATTTGCCCCATCCACTATAAATTCAAAATCAGCACGTTTTTCCAGCCACTCCTTCAATAAAAGGTATAATAAGTAACGAAACAGTATATCAACAATTTACAAGAGATTCAGGACAGGAAAGTACAGTGTTTGAGCGGAGAAAATAAAAAATGAATTCTTTTCTTTAGCATTTTTTTTTAATTTCTTTTAACTTAGTGATTAAGAAATTATTTTTTAATAATATTCTGATTTTTTTCTTTTTTAAAAAATGTTTAACAATATTTAAAAAATGATGTACAAAATTTAAATAATAATAATAATAATAATAAAAAACTCAAAAGTTAAAAGCGGTGAGCTCCAGCAAGATGCCCCAGCGAGATCCCTTGCACCACCCCATTTTTTTTTTGTAAAAAGATATTTTATTGATATAGAAATAGGCATAGCCAAAGCACAAAAGAGGTATACATGTGATCACACATATTTAGGAGCTAGAAACAGTTACAAGGAAATCGTGGAAGCTGAGACCATTTAAATCTATAGCAATGGCCCATATAAATAAAGTCTTCCAGAAAATACTCTTACACTCTTCTAAGGAGCGCTCACAATTCTCGAAATTTCTATCATTTCTTTCACTCCAGATGCACCAAAATAGACACATGGAAGCCATCTTCCACACAACTGCAATTTGTGGTGTCCCGTGATCCCTTTCCAACTAGCTAGTAGTTCAACCACCCTCCCCGGCATAACCCATGCTAATCCCACTTTGCTAAAAAAGTAATTCCACATGGCCCTTGCAAACTCATAAGAATGTAGTAGTCAATGATCCACTGTTTCACCACTATTTTTGCACATACAGTACCAATCAATGATGATAAACCCACTTTTTCTTAGATGATCAATGGTTATAATCTTCCCTAAGGCTGCTGTCCAAACAAAAAAAGCAGCCTTAGGAGGTGCTTTACTCCGCCAAGTGTTCTTCCAGGGAAAATGATTACTAGCTTGAGCAGTAAAAGTCTCATAGAAAGAGCATACAGAAAATTTTCCTTTGCTCGAATGCTGCCACTCCAACTTATCCCCTCCTGTAACAGCAGGACCAATGGTGTATAGCAAGTTAAAGAACTCCACCAGGACACCTACTTCCCAATCATGTGCCTCCCAAATGAAGCTAACATTCCATTGCTGCGAACCATTAGTCATTTCCCGCAAGTAAGCCACCAAAGCATCTTTTTCCCGTGCAATTCTAAAAATAGACGGATAGGCATCCTTAAGAGCCATATCTTGAACCCAAACATCATGCCAAAAACTGATTTTATTGCCATCCCCCATACACAGCCTAGTATTGCTAGAGAAGACCACCAACCTTTCCGGATATGCTTGCTTCCATAACCCCACTCCATATGGCCCCCTAACTTCAATAGAGCACCAACCCCCCCTTATACTCCCATACTTAGTATCAATCACCACCTTCCATAATGCTTCCCTCTCATAGTTATATCTCCACAACCATTTCTCAATAAGAGCCTTGTTGAAGGCCCTCACATTGTGAACCCCCAATCCAACACCCCTCAAGTGAGAGCACACTTTATCCCACCCAACCAAAATGAAACTTAAACTCATCACCAAGTCCACTTCAATGAAAATCTCGTTGAAACTTCTCAATTCGAGAGCCAACACTAGCTGGAAGAGGAAATAATGACAAGAAATAAGTGGGAAGATTTGAGAGGGTACTCTTTATTAGTGTAACCCAACCCAGTTTAGACAAATACAACCTTTTTCCATCCAGCCAGCTAATGCTCTATTTTCTCTAGCAACTCATCCCAAATAGCTTGGCTTTGAATGATGCTCCCAACGGAAGGCCAAGGTACTTCATCGGCAACAGCCCAATATGTTAGCCAGCCCCCTAACATTGTGTACATTACCCATAACAACCATCTCCGTTTTAGAGAGATTTACCTTTAATCCGGAGACCACTTCAAAACACAGCAAAATAGCCTTTAAAGATTGAATATGACCTAGATTTGCCTCACAAAATAACAGCGTGTCATCTACAAACAAAAGATGCAAAATAATGGTAGAAACATGGTTAGCATCCCCCACTGAATAACCTGAGAAAAAGTCTCCCTCCATTGAAGCCAACAACATTCTGCTTAGGGCCTCCATGACAATAACAAATAAGAGAGGTGATAATGGATGGCTTTGTCGCAACCCCTGCGAACTGTTTAAAAAACCCACGGGATCACTATTTACCAAGACCAACAAGCGAACCGTTGACACACAATGCCTCATCCACACCCTCCATCTCTCCCCAAAACCACATCTCCTCAACAAAGAAAAAAGGAATTCCCAATTAACATGATCATGGGCCTTCTCCATGTCTAATTTGCATAAAATATCTAGGACTGTTGACTCGATCATGTTGTCTAAACATTCATTAGCGATAAGGATCAAGTCCAATATTCGTCTACCCCTAATAAATGCATTTCAGACTTAGAGATAATTTTATCCATAACTGTACTCATCCTATTAGCAAGGAATTTTGAGATTATCTTGTACATACTACCCACGAGACTAATAGACCAGAAATCTTACACCTCTATTGCATCAACCTTTTTAGGGATAAGTGCTAATAAATGGAGAGCATTTAAACTTTTATCAAATTTCCCAAAAGTGAAAAATTCACGAAAAACCTGCATGTCATCCTCTTTCACCAACTCCCAACAAAACTGAAAAAATGCTATAGTAAAACCACCATCAAGGCCTGGAGCTGTCTTATTCATTTCCATGACTACCTGTTGTACCTCTTCCTCTTTAAAGGGTTCCTCTCCAGCCAAACCATACTAGTCTAATCAATGGCCTTAAAAGATCGACCATCTAGTCTAGGCCTCCATTCAAAAGGTTCCGAAAGCAACTCTTCAAAATGTCCAACAATGTGATCCTTTAGCGTTGATTGGTCCGAGGAAATACAGCCTTCTATGGTCATGGTCACAATGGCATTATTTTTCATATGTGAGTTTGTGACCCAATGAAAAAACTTTGTGCACTTGTCTCCCTCCCTAAGCCACAATGCCCTTGATTTTTGCCTCCAGGAAATCTCCTCCATTAGGATCACTCTTTTTAATTCTGAAATGAGCCTTTGCAATTGTTCTCTACTTCTACAACCTCCAATCTTTGTAACTTTTGTAGTAATGACTTCTTTTGTAATTCTACATTACCAAATACCTGTTCGTTCTATGTCTTCAAATCCTTCTTCAAAACTTTCAACTTACCAACCAATATGACGCTCGGAGTGCCCTATAACTGGTATGAGCTCCACCATTGTCAAATCAATTTCTAAAACCCTTCAATTTTTAGCACATATTTTCAAATTTAAAGGGCCTCTTTCCCTTGGATGCCTCCACAATCCAACAATATAGAAAAGTGATCTAAACATAGCTGTGGTAGTTTTTTATGGCATACATCTGGGACTTGCATCTCCCTTGATGAGGATAAAAGAAATCCATCCAGTCTAGACCAAACATGATTGTTAGACCATGTATATGTACCCCCAATAAAAGAGATGTTCATAAGTTCCAACTCGAATATGAAATCAAAAAATTCAACCATTGAATGGTTTTGTCCTCCTTTCCCTGATCTCTCACTCAGAAACCTTGTCACATTGAAATCCCCACCAATACACCACGGGACATACCACCAAGTACACAATCCTGCAAGCTTTTCCCATAGAAACCGCCTCTCGCTATCCAAATTAGGATCATAAACCCCAGCAAAGACCCACAAAAAACCATTTGCAGACTTTTTAAATGAACACCCCACTGAGTATTCCCATACAAACTCGTTGAGATTCTCCACCACCCTTTTATCTCACATTACCAAGACTCCACCCGATGCCCCATTTGAGATTAGATATGACCAGCCTACATACTAACAGCCCCAAATACTCCAGATAATACTTCTTGTGATAAGCTTCAATTTAGTCTCCATCAAACAAATGATGTCAACCTTCCATTGTCTTACCAAATTTCTTATTCTAAGGCATTTATCTATCTCATTCAACCCTCTAACATTCCAAATAAGAATTTTGGGCTTCATTTATCAACTACTACAGCCCTCCCTTTGTTCCTTCCTCAGCTTGCACTCCCCTCCTTTCCTTCGTAATTAATAGACCAAGATAGGCTCCTCAACTCTCTGTTTCTTTTTTACCCCATACCATGGTGATAGTGTCATGCTTCAATTGCTATTAGAAGTGCCTTAAATTGATCTTCAAAGCCCTCACAGGAGATCCCTACACCTTTGAATTTCCTCTACTTTTTGCATGGCCCAATTTGAAGATAGACAAGGAGGAATAGTATAGATAGGGATAGGAACATCCCCAGTTTCCTCTGGCCCTATTTGATGAATCTTCCCTATGATGAGTGTGGAATCGTGCTGGAATCTGCCTTCCTCATTCTGTTGTAGCTCCTCACCCATGTTGGACCCAAATGGGACCAATGTTCCTTCCCCTTCTACCTCCCTCTTCTCATACACGTTATCACATGTTGATTCTCTCTCTCAAAAACAATAGAACATCTTGTCGTTGTTGCTAAACTTTTTTTCAAGGCCAGATTAGACCTTTGTCCACCCTTTCTCCTACTTAGCCCTATTCGGATACCTTTTTTGTACTATCTCCCCTTGTTTCTGATCTCCTAGCAACATTGCAACCCCCACATCCTCCAAACACTGAGGCATAATCTCTATTTCCATTGTCAAGTGTGTCCCTCTTGCCGCCATGGTGCCAGGATGCAACCCAGCGGTCATTGATGTGATCTGTGACGGCCCACAAAGCATCAGCCCTCCCAGTGAATCATCATGCCTCACCGTGTCTCCCAATGCCCTTCCACAAAGCATCGGTGCATGCATCATTCCTGGCGCTAGGTCTTCGGCACAGATGTTGCAAGAAACTCTTCTAGACCTCGTCGGAAGGTGGTCGGGGGTATCTCGGTCCACAATGCCGGCGTCGTCGTGGGCCTAGACGTGGACGAAGATCCCACTTCAAATTGGGAAGCCCTTTGGGCCCGATTGGGCATAAGCCTAGTCCATTTCAAGCACCATCCAGTTTTGGGCAAGCAAGATGGGCCTGTACAACCCAAGCCCAAGCCAAGTTTGGCTTTCTTGTATCAGTCCTTGACCCAAACCCATCTTTGTTTTTAGCACCTTGGCCTAAGCTAGAATTCAAGTCCCTGTCCGCTCGACTTATCAAATCTTCTACAGCCTTCTTCAGTAAACGAATGTCCCCTTTCATTTTTTTTTATAAGTGTAACGCATGTCCCCTTTCATACTCGCAATTTCCTCCTTCAATCCAAATATTACCCTCTACTCCTCACTTTCCACTAGGCAAACATCAAACAGGCCTCCACCACCTCTTTTAGGAATAGCACAACAAAAATACCTCTCTATGGTTGTACACTCCCTTGCTACCCATTTCTTTTTGCCCTTTTCTCCTTGCTGTAGCACCAAGCTTTGACTTGTACCATGTACTGCCTCCCTTCTTCCTTCACCGCCACCCATAACCACCTCTGCATACGTTTTGGCCTGTCTTCCATCTCCTTCACCTTCCCATCTCCCTAGGTCACCATAAGGACCTCATTTTCCAATGAAATGGACAAAGCATGTTTTATCTCCTTAGAAGTGCTTTTCCAACCCCTGCCTTCCATCCCTTCTAGGATCACTATTAGTCCTTGAGGTCCTCTTATCACCATAATCAGTGATTTCCAAGTAGAGTCCAAAAGCATTGGCATGTCAATGAGCAACCAATGTCGTAGTCCCAATGTGATATGCCTTGAAAAAATCTTTCCTTCCCTCCAAGGCTAATACGAACACCTCTATTTTGATTAATAAGTGTTTTGAATACCCCATCCTGATAGAGTAACCTCTAAGCATCCACATTAGTCTATGCATATGCATATGCAAAATCATATTTACATAATATGAGCCTAAATCCATCTACATTGGATTATGCATCTTCAAATATTTGCATAGCTATGAACAGTACCTTTACATGTTTGAAGATCTACTATTCACTCTCCAAAACATATTTTACTCATTCTTTCTCTCTCCTCCCACTCTCTTTCTACATATTTTACCTTTACATATTTTACTACATATTTTACTCATTTACTCCCCAAAAAATATTTTACTCAAATATTTTATATATATGAAGATCAAACTCGTGCACCTCTCTCACTGGTTCTGAGTACATATACTGGGTGCTAATGGCATGTATTAACCCAATATATGAAAATTGCAAATTCTATTAAAAAAAAAAAAGCAAAAAAAAATAATAAAATGATAATATTTTATTATTATTTTGTCTCAAATTTGCATAAGCCAATGTGGGAGTTTTGCTTGTATGGCAAATTGGATCTCTAAAAGATGTGATTTTGCATATGCATATGCATAAATCAATGTGGATGCTCAAAGAACTCAGAAAATGACTAACAAAAAGTAATTCCGACGCAGATCACCGGAATATTACATCCATTTTTCTCCTTTTTTCCATAGCCTTTGCATAAATTAACCTTATTCCACCTTTGCATAAATTAACCTTATTTCACTAAGCATTTTTTTCTTCAGCATATCGAAGATTAAAGTAGCCCATGAATTTCGCAAAGCCAAAGAGAATGCGAAAACCAAGCAGACATATATTAAATGGTCCATGAGTTAAATAAGTCTACTACAAACAAACCACGGCATTCTAAGTGACCCATTATCTAAAATCGTTATAAAACACGCAACATAACTCGACAAAGACTCATATAATTGCTGAAGCCTGACCTGAAACTCGCTGAACGTCACCTTGACCTCCCTTTCCATGGCCAACGCAGCCACTGACTCAGCAAACCTCTCCGTCTCCGCATCATCTATATCCACACACCCCAGTTGCTCCCCACAACCTCTACACCGCCCAGTCGAATCCACATTCACTCTCTTCACAAGCCAATCTCCTTTTCCAATCCAACCCAAACCATGCCACCCTCCCCCACCTCTCGAAACCGCCTCTTCCACTCGCCCCACCTCCCAATTCACGTCTCCCACATCCCTAGCCTTCCCACTGCAAAACCAGTCCTCAATAACCTTCGCTGTAGAGTCACTAACACTCCTCACTGAATTTCTCAATTTATGCAAATACCCATAAACCTTCTCTTCCCTCCCCGTACTCGCGCTGACCTTCAACAATGCGGCGAGCTCCGGTTCCTCTAAACTCACTCCCATTATATCCATATGCTCCTCAATCTCATACGCCTTCTCTGCCTCTAAATTCTCACAGAAACATAACAATGCCGGATCGTAAGTGCGCAACCTCGGCGCAAGCCTGTACTTCCCCATGCTCTTGATCAGTCCGAATGCATACTCGCCGTCTCCTTTTGCAGCGGCGAGACGAGCGACGGCAGTGATTGAGGCCTCATTGGGGTTGATGTTGATCGACAGCATGTGATCAAAGATACGGAAACCGTAGTCCAAAGCTAATGCTTTTAGCGATGGATCCGCGACCGAGTTGGAGCAGAGGTAGAGAAGCGCATTAAAGTGGTACTGGTTTAGTCGCGTGCCCTGTGAACTCGCGATCTCGTATAGCGAGATAGCGGCGCGCAGGTCCTTGTTCTTGGAGCATAGAGTGAGTTCCGAATGGAATTCGGTTTCTGGGGTTTGATTCTTCTTCTTCTTCTTTTTGGAGACGTACGGATGGTTAGGGGTAGCCATGGATGGAGGGCAGTCTGAGCTATAACCCTAGATTCAAAAATATTTTATATCCGTAACGGGTGATACTAATTGGGAATTCAGCGGTCTGGGCTCGGCATATGTAAACGTTTTGGATGTGGTGGAATATCATTGGGCCATCTGAATTGAAGTTAGAAATTGGGCCATGGTGGGCTTTGATGGAACAATATTTAATATGAATAAGTAGATACTAAATTTTATATGATTCTACTTTAAAATAAAAATAATTTTACAATATAATAAATTATATCAAATCATATCAATTTGTGAGATTATTTTTACATAATCTCTTTGTGACTAGAGTATTTTTTAATAAATTAAACGCAATTAAGATATGAGTAATCTTATACACAGTAATAAAAGTTTGGCTAATTTGTACAAATTATTTTTCTAAAACTTATTAGAGTTAAAAAACTAAATAATTTTATTTTTTTTTAAACTGCTTCCAATAGCCTCTAGCTTCAGCTATCAAAGTTTCCACACAATACCTTAGAGGCTTCATCATACTTAAAATAAGTCTTTTTTTTTCTAAGGATATATTTACCCACATGTTTATCGCTAAGGTTCCATTTAGATTCTAAGTGTTAACGTGTGATTTCGTCAACGAGAAGGATACCCCCCCCCGGGGCGCATTGAGGCGATCATTGGGCCCGAGTCGATGAAATGCAGGCCTAGTGGTGCTGGGTTTAGGCGAGGTTGTGTGTGCCCCCGGCTGGTCTAATACAGCTGTATAGAGTCCATGCATATGGTCATGGTGGTGAACAGTAGATGAATGTAGGAAAAATAAAGAGAAATAGATACACAGATTTACGTGATTCGGCAATAGGCCTACGTCCACGGGGGTTTGGAGAGGAAAGAATCTATTATATAAGCTTAATTTACAGTCTCTCATCCTCACTATACAATTGATTTATAGATCATTCTTCCCGATCTGGACATTATCGCAGGATGCCGTATCTGGAGATTGAAGAAGCCTTCCCGAGAAGCCCCCCAGAAGTCTGGCCCAGAGTATATCCGAATAGTCCATCCAAAGAGTCCCCTTAAGTCGTCTAACCCTCCTCCTTTTATCTCTTCATTTCCCTTCTTTTATGTCACGTCACCTGGCCTCACATCTTTTCCCCCATCCCCTACCTGTAAGCCTGACATTGTTTCTTTTCCTTCATTTCCTTGTCACGTACCCCTTGCTTGCTCCCCCATCTTGTCCTCTAGTGAAGCCCCCTTGGTAGGCCTGGGCTTTGAGGGCCCTTGTGGGCCTATGACAAAAATCCCCCCTAATAGATGCCCGAAATTCTTAAGGGCAATTTTGCTCAAAAGTTGACCTTGAGAATCTTAAGAGAAAAATATGCATCCAACTTGACCCATCCAAGTCCGTAGAGAAGTAAATTCCAGTAACTGGTTCTTATCCTCCATTCCTCGCGTTAAGCAATAAAGGTTTCCAAGATAGGATTAGGCAGAACATGGGGTCGACTACGCGAAGTGCAACCACGCCACTCGTCTTGGAGAGATAAGTAGGAGATTATTGAGCAGCGCGTTGAGGCTGAGCTCGCTCCTAATCTATCTTGTCAATTTGGCATGGTGGGACTCTTGGGTCTTCGCGGTTGGTGAGGGTGGTCTCGCACTCCATCGAGAGAGAGGTTTGTCATTCCTTCAAGGGAGCATTCCCTTATGGGAGCTTTCTAGCATGAGGAGCGTTGCCTCAGCAGAGGTTTGTCATTCCCTTACAGGAGCTTTCCTCCTTGAGGAGCGTCACCTTGGGAGAGGTTCGTTATTCCCTCAGGGGAGCTTTTCCACGTCCGAAAGCTTTTCCGCCCAAGGTTCAATTCCTCGTGGGAGGTTCGTTCATTCCCTCAGGCATTCCCTCAGGAGAGCTTTTGTTCATTCCCTTACCAAAGCTTTCCCGCATGAGGAGCATTGCCTCGAGGGAGGTTCGCCATTCCCTCAGGGGAGCCTTCGTTCATTCCTATACAGGAGCTTTCCCAAGCCTGGGAGCATTCTCCCGTGAGGTACATTTCCTCAAGGGAGGTTCATTAATTCCCTTAAGGGAGCCTTTGTTCATTCCCATTGGGGAGCTTTTTAGCACGAGGAGCATTTCCTCGGGAGAGGTTCATTTATTTTCTCAATGGAGCTTTCCTGTGCCCTAGAGCATTCCTGCTCAAGGTGCATTTCCTCGGGGGCGGTTCGTCATTCCCTCAGGGGAGCCTTCGTTCATTCCCTTAAGGGAGCTTTCTTGCGTGAGGAGTGTCACCTCGGGAGAGAATCGTTCATTCCCTCAAGGGAGCTTTCCCGCGCTCGGGAGCATTCTCACTTGAGGTGCATTTCCTTGGGAGAGGTTCGTCATTCCCTCAGGGGAGCCTTTGTTCATTTCTCGATGGAGATTCCGAGTAGGGCTGTATAGCTGGAGTTTCGCATCACAACTAGCAATTACGTTAGCCAAAATTGAATTCACACAAGTTTTGACGAAAACAAACCGGAGTATTTTAGCCGTTGTATCCAACTTTTTGCTTGACTAAAGTTGAGCGCTACTGAACGTTATCTCTTTTCCTCCTTGCTTTGCTCTGCTTCTCTATTTATCTTCTCCTTTCTTCGTTCTTCTTCTTCTCTCTTCTTCTTTCTTCTCTTCTTTCTTTTTTTTTTTTTTTTTTGTTTCCTCTGAGATGGGGTTGTCCCTTGTTTGAGTATGGCGGTTGATGTCTGCCCGCTTGTACCTGGTAGGAACTAAGCTTGTGGTAGAGTGTTTTGGCTGACAAGTCCTTCACGTTGGTACTACTGCCCTGGTGTCTTCATGGTGGTCCCACTCGTGTTGCCCACGAGCCTTCATGGTGGTCTCGCTCGCACTACTTGCGAGCCTTCATGGTGGTCTCACTCGTGCTGCCCGCAAGCCTCCAAGGTGGTCTCATTCGCTTTGCCTATAAGCCTTTGTGAAGGTTCCACTTGCGCTGCCTACGAGCCTTCATGGCGGTCTCACTCGCGCTGCTCGCAAACTCTCTCATCCTCACTGTACAATTGATTTATAGATCATTCTTCCTGATCTGGACATTATCGCAGGATGCTGCATCTGGAGGTTGAAGAAGCCTTCCCGAGAAGCCTCTTAAAAGCCTGGCCCATAGTCTATCTAAAGAGTCCATCCAAAGATCCCATCCTAAGAGTCCCCTTAAGTCGTCTATCCCTCCTCCTTTTATCTCTTCCTTTCCCTTCCTTTATGTCGTGTCACCTGGCCTCACATCTTTTCCCTCATCCCCTGCCTGTAAGCCTAACATTGCTTTCTTTCCTTCCTTTCCTTGTCCCATACCCCTTGCTTGCTCCCCCATCTTGTCCTCTAGTGAAGCCCCCTTGGTGGGCTTGGGCTTTAAGAGCCATTGTGGGCCTATGACAAAAATCTCCCCTAACACTAAGAATATCTCATATCATTTGTGATTAGTAATAAAATAGTTTCTGAATAATAGTTAAATAGTAGTGAAATGTTTATAAATAATAATAAGATAGTTTAAGAACAGTTGTGTTCTCTAACATGTATATAGACACTTTATGAAAAAAAAACATCATTCTCAACCAAAACAAATTGTAGGGAGTTAGTGATCAAATTTTCCTAATATATACTAGACCTCATCTACCCCTTAAAGCATGGATCTTAACCACCCTATGTGGTTAAAGGTTAGTGTTATGTGAGGCCCATGGGCCTTATGGTTGTATAAAGGTCATCAACTTAACGGATATGGCAACTTAGAAGAGTCATGACACATGTGCATACAAAATTGGAGCCTTTCTACTGAAGATGTGACTTAATGGAAGGGCAGATAATGAATTTTAGCAAGATGTCCACCTCAAGTGGGTGCAATCATAGCCCAGATTGAATCCTAATATACTACATTCAAAAAGCGATAGGGAAAAGTCAAATCAAGACAAGAGTTTTATCATGTCGAGACAATTAGTTTATTATATAGGGGTGCTACCCATTCCCTCTGGATGGGGACCACCCTAGCCCCGCCCCTGCATGACCGTGGGTGCAAGTTGGGCCCCCAGACCCTGGTCCGGTTGCTTGTGGATGGGTGCCCCCATCCAACTGATTAGGGGCGGATTGCCCCCAAGGCCATTCGCCCACTACCCACAAGCCACAACAGCTACTGCCATGCCAATATGAGAGAGAGAGAGAGAGAGAGAGAGATCGGGGTCGAGTTGGGGCACACTGAGAGGGATCGAGTCTGAGAGATCAGCGATGGCAACAGAGACAAAGAGGAAAGAGAGGGAGATCGGTGCGGGGGAGAGCTTTTAAAACAAAATCTAATACAAAGACCTCGTTTTCTTAGAAAAAATTATATATGTATATATATGGCAAGTTGGGTAGGCAGACGAGGGAAACCTTGAGCAGCCTTGGGCCTAGCTATGGCCTTGTCCCCCAGCAGCAAATGTTGTGGGCTGGGCCAAACTAGGGGGCAAGCACCCGCTGCCCACCCTTACAAATACCCAATGAGCTACGCACCAACAATCTCTCGATCTACGTTAGAATACCAAACTTTAACCTACCAATTATGATGCTTTTTTTCTCAAAAAAAAAAAAACCTACCAATTATCACTAACATGACATGGCACCGACGATCTCTCAATCTACGTTCTGATTGCAGGTTGCTAGGACTAATTACAGGTGTATGAAACATATCCTCAACAATGTATATAATTAGATTGGAGTATTTATTGATCTCAAACTCTAAGATTATTTTTTTTACTATTCTTTAAATCAGTCCATTCATCACCTCTTTCACTCATAAATAAAACTTGTTAGATATCATAATCCCGTTATATGTTAGAGCCTTCTACCCTATCCCATTATTTTTCATGTTTGATTAAAGCAATGTAAAAAATCACCAACTCTATTGTAGCCAGAATTCAACCAATATCACGTGATATTCTTAACCATGATGAAAGTAGGTCAACCCGAGGTATTTCTTGCTTTTATAAGCAAGATAGATGCTGAAGACATGTTTCACACCCTATCGACTAATGCAATCAATTTGTGAAAAGAAAGGTGGTGGCCTGGTGTGCTTGGTGCATCTCCGATGCCTAAGTCAGAAATATGAGCATATTGTACTATAATAAGAAACCTAGGGAAAAAGTTAACTTGAATCACTAGCGCTAGCTCTTTATCTAGGCAAGGATTTCATTCGATAAAGATCGAATAGCGGCTTGATCTTCTCCGTGGATTTCAGGGCCCTAATTATCAGGTCTCGGGATTTGAATTTACAAGGGAGGAGTTACCATACTTGGGCGATTGTCTTGTTCTTTTCCTTTTGTGGAGAAATCTTTAGTTACTTGTAAAAGTTGTTACTACATTAATTTTACTAAGAGGCATGATTTTCAGGCTATAGGTGCACAACATGCCCTTTATCTTCCAAATTACTAGGCTTCTGGTGTGGGCCCTAATTGAATTTATCAAGCCCGTCTGATAGGGATTGAACAGTCCTTCCAATTACCTCCCAAATTCTGCTAGCATGGTAGGAATTAATCATTATGAACAATTTTGCCTATTACATCATCAATTCTGATTGGCAGTTCGTACTACAATGTCTTGGAGAATACGTAACAACTCTGTGTCTACATCTGGTCACAGCAACACATCATGGAATCTGCCCACGGTAATTTTGTTGTTAGTCCACTCGCTTTTCACTTAGAGTATTCAACTGTCACTCATTCTCTTGTATAAGTAACTCTCCCTCTTCTCGCAGCCTCTTCTCACTTCCTCTGTTTTCTCATCTTCCTCTTTGTCGGTGTTCTCTATCTAAACCCTAGCCCTCATCTTTTACTTCACCTATTCATGTCAATGGTTGCCAAGAATACTTCCCAAATTCCTTCTCGCGATTCTCACTCTCCCCATCCGTTAGGATCTTCAAAGGCACCACAATTCTCTTCTTAATTCAAAGTGCCTTATTACAAAGGCTTCGATTGGTCCTCCATTCTTACTACTATTGACCTTTGGAAATTGAGGGAGTCGTATGGAATCGCTAACTCGATGGTCCTTGAGGTCCCTCGCTGTGGGGCTGTCGACTCTAAGGGCATTGCTGAGAAGGTGGCCCTCACCACAATTGCCCTTACCCACGGGTCAAGGCTCACGTTTTTCCAGCCGGTCCAAAACATCCTTAACTTCTTGAAACTTGCTCTTGCCCAGTTACAGTCCAACCTCCAGAGGGTTCTAATGTGCTGTTGTGTTGCATGCAGAATGGTTTTGGAGCCTACCTAAGAGGAGTATCCTAATTTAACTGCTCGTGAGTTTTTCGCCACCAATGCGGTTAAGGCGCTAGAAGGTAACATCTATAGATATTGTTCTCACTCTAATTACCGAAACTACTCGGTTTCAGGGTTGGAATTCAAATGCCAAGTAGTGGCAAAAGAAATTATTTTTTATATCTAGCCAGGGATGGGAATTCCCTAGTAGCAAGGCAACTAGAGTCGAGTTTCTAGTCCACGCTATATACGGAGTGGTCCCCTACAATAAGGTTATTTTCGTCTCCCTTTTTTAGCGAGAGCAAGCTTGCATTGATTTGGTTTACTCCTGGGTTGAGCAACACTGAGAGGCAGTTTGCATAAAAGCCCTTTTAACGAAGGGAAACATTAATAGATTTTTGGTGATGCCCAACTAGTCTCATGTGACTAGTCATCATTTTTTTAGGAAACCAATTGTTCCCTGTAGCAAGAAAGGACCCTTCACCACCCCGCTAGAAAAGGAGGGGAAGCGGCTTCACTAGGAGGTCGAGACAACACCTATGCCTCATGCTACCCAGGCTCACCCGCAAGCAGACCTTAGGTTCCACCAGGTAGGCATCCCCTCGCTCGTGAGGGTTCCCTTAACTTAGACGGCCTCGACGATCTATTAGAGAAGGCTCTTACAGCTTTAGCCACAACCTTCGACTTCGAGTTTCCTTGCTAAGAGCTTGATTCTGCCCAGTCGCCGAGCTTTATTCTCCCCTCGATCCTCACCAATAGATCGAGGGTTGGTCGATGAAGAGAAGGACGTAGAAATTGACATGGCTTTTTCTAGTGGCCTCTTTGATTCTTCTTCCAGTGCTCTTTGAGATATCGCTTCAATAGGGGTAGCCGAAAATTTGGAGCAGGTTGGCAAATTACAGCTCGTGAATGCTTCTCAGGAAGAGGTAGGTGAAAGGGAGCCTACCTTGAGTTCAATCCCTTCGATCATTTTAGGTGGCAAGACTCCTGTACTCCCTATCGACCTAGACCTAAACGAGGGTCTAGTCTTGATTCTCTACTCGCCATCAAGCGCCTCTTTGGGAGGCAAGCAACAGTCGTCTTCACCCACTACTGCCTAGGGGGTAGTCTCTTCCCTTCCCATTGAGGAGGGAGGCATGGGGCAACCTTCATCAGTCAACACCTCTGCTACTGGTACTCCCTAGCCCACTGTCAAGGAAAGGGCTAACATCCTCATGGGTGGCTTCTCACCTATGTCTGTGGCTGCTTCTACCCCTTATACTCTCAGATCACTTCATAGTTTAAGGTTTCCTCCCAGGGCAAGGATTAATCAGACTCGTCCTGACCCTCAAATGTACAGATTGCTCTAGGAAGGAATCAGGTGAGGAATGACTCTGTTTGTGGGATGGCGAACAAACTAAGAGACTTATTTTCTCTAGTAAGACATTTGACTGCTCTATTTTTGTCTCTCTTTCTCATAGTTGAGTTCTCATGTTGTCGTGTGTTTCTTAGCAGGGTTGGACTAGCTGGTGGCCTAAATCGTCAATGATCAAGCCGAATTGAAAGAAGAGGCTTGTTCTAGGTGAATGTTAGGCTTTTAGGTGCGAAGGGAGGTCCCAAAGCTGCAGTCTAAAAAGATTGAGTTGGAGGTGATCCTCGGCTAGGTTAACAGCTACATACATTCTCTAGAGGAAGGATATTGCTAGACTCCAAGAAGAAGTATTCTATCTCAGGGCCAAGCTCAATAGGAGGGTTAGAGCTCGACATCAGCAAATCAAAGATCTAGAATCCGAGCTGGCCTCCTCCAGAGCAAAGCTCTTTCACCTCTCTCCTGAACTCATGTCGGTCAAGTCTGTGCATAACAGGGCCTTTGGCTATGGTTATGACACCAGCCTAGAAAGGTTGAAAGCTTTTCTCCTGGCGAGTCCCTAGACCAACTTGAGGACATTGAACCTTGAGTCCTTTAAACCTGACCATGCCACCCTTCAGTTTGTCGACACTTTGGAAGGGACTCTAACATGATCTCAAATGTGCTTCCAAGTGTAGAAGTATTAAGTTGTATCATGGATAAGTCCAGAATTGTATTCTACAGGGATAGAGGATTATCAAAGCATTTGTAAACTTTATTGTAAAAAAACGTGTTGACTATGAGAGATAAGAATAAAATGAAATGCAATGCAATATGAAGAATCTTTTTTTGTGCTTTTTATGGTTGTATAAAAGCAGTATATGCTATACAAAACTAAACTTAAACTGAAACCGAAATGGTGAAATTCACATTTAGTAACTTAACACATGAAGATTTTTGAAGATGAAGTAAGAAAAAGTATGAATTGAATTTCAGCAAAATTATGCCAGAGAGGAAATTAAAGTTTATAACCAAAAAGGCAAATTAACAAACACTTGGGTTGGGTATGGAACTCTCTTTGTTTCGATTCCTAAATAATTTTCTTATCTAACAATCCAGCCAATGAATTGATAAACAGAAGATAAAAAATTTATGCTCAAGTTTTGCAATATTTCCCTAAGGGATTCACTACTTTACTAGCCAAACACATGTTAACATTCAACTGAGAGAAACCTTGATAATTTTAAACTTTTGTTGTACCTTACGTCAACAATAAATCAAGAACAAGAGTTACAATCTATTTTCAATTTAAATTCGATAGTAATAGAGTGAAATCAACATTTATTAACAAAATATTGCATTAAACTAGAATTCAAAACAAATCGAGTCTCATTCCATAACCCAAGGTTCAAATATTAGCTACACATAGTATTTCTAACAGCAAATTTTATCCAAGTACAACTATCATTAAATCTGAGAAAATACCCAAATGGTATAAACCTTAGAGTGCAAAACAGCCCCTGAAATAGCATAGGAATTGAAAAGTAAACAACTCAAAATTTAATTCACCCCAACTGAAAATGCCAAAGCCAAAAAACTATAAAGACTGAAGAAGAAAAAATAGTAAAAAAAAAGGAGGATCTTCCAGCCGAAATGAAGAAGTCGTAGTGCCCAAAAAGAAACCCAAAAAAAATCGAAGGAAAAAAAGGGAATGAAACGGAAAATGAAAAACGTTGCCAAAAACTGAAAAAAATTAAAACCAAAGAAAAAAACTGAAGGAAGAACAGCTACTGAAATGCTTGTTTCTTTTCTTTATCCCCCTCCAGGTGCATGATTCTCTCCTACGCAACTCTCAGTTTGCCCAACACTTCAAGCCACCTTTGATTCACTGCCCAGTCTAAGACCGTCCATATGTGGCACGCTACTTCACAGCTCCCGCATCTCTGCCCCTTGCGTGCGCCTAGCGTTTTCCTTTCTTTTGTCCTCACCATCCATAACTGTTTCTCTTCCTTAGCATTGTTGGTCCCCACTTGGTTCACTGAGCTGCTGATTGATTTCTATTTTTCCCATGTCGCCTATCAAAGCCAATCAAAAGCAAGCTACCCTTTCTCTTTAGCCCCAACCGAGCTCAACTTTATTTCCATCTGCTTTGTTTACTTCTATGGGCCTCACTCTTGCAAGGAGCCACGGCATAAACTTTAAGTGAACTCAAATGCTAGCCTGCTCAATAGCAATATTAATCAGACCATGTAGTTGTTAAGTGCTTGAGAACATAAAGTATATATATCCACTTAAGAGGGTAAAACATCATTTCACAAGCCAGGAAGAGCTAATGCACATTGTCTGATTAATACTCTTATTTTAATAAATAAAGTTCCCTTGAACCACTATATTAAGAGTATTAAAAACAACATAATTATCCATTTATCAGACTCAATGCCCAACGCATTCCCACCCCTGACTCCTCCCGTTCCTCTAGCGTGAATATTTTCTATTTTGTTGCATTGTGTTCTTTCTTATATAGTTTGTATCCCAATCAATCAGTCGTTTTTTCATATTTTGGGTGGCATTCATTATTTGAATGAAAGGTATTATAAATTTCATTCTAAGTTTCATTGGGTAATCTCTCATGTTGATTGCTTGCATTTGGTCTCCTTTACGTTTACTGCTTGAGTGTCGTGGTCGAAGGACAAATTCCCCTTTACTTTGTTGGGTGGGTCCAAGGTATTTTAATAAGGCATGGGCCTATGCCTCTAATGGACTTGCGTGCCCTTTTCCACTATGAGTTTAAGAACTTGACTTTAATGGGTGAGAGTCACACAGTCTAAAGACTCATATGCCTGTGTTTCACTGTGAGTCTAAGGACTCAGCCTCGTGGGCAAGGGTCATACCATCTACAGACTTGCATGCTTGTGTTTCACCACGAGTCTAAGGACCTGACCTTAGTGGCAAGGGTCATGTAGCCTAGGATCTGAGGACTCGACCTGGGTTAAGAGCTAACATTCGAGATTAGAGACACATGCTGGATAACAAGTTTATTCATTGCCCTTCACTGTGTAATAATACAAAATCATGCATTATATCTTCTCAAATGCTTTTGCATTCCATGGATGAGGTAGCTCCTTTCCCTGGTTATTTTTTAGGTGATAAGATCTTGGCCAGTTATTAGCGATCACAGCGTAAGGTCCTTCCCAACGGGGATCAAGCTTCCCTTCTTCTTGCATGGTCGTTCCAATTTCCGTCTAAATTAGGTCGCTTATCTTGAAGGTCCTGGGCTTGACTCTTAAAGTAGCACTTTGTTCTCCTTTTGTTGAGGGCCATTTATGTCTTAGCCCTTCTCATTTCTCATCCAACAAGTCAAGATGCTCATCCAATGCTTTATCATTCTGCCATTGGTCAAAGTGTTGGACACGGTAAATGGGCATGTCGATCAATATGGGTGCTACTACCTCACTAGATATGGCGAACAGGGTTTCTTTGTTGAAGTCTTAACTATGGTTCTGTATGCCCACTTGCTTCCATTGGGTGCCCTCGAGACGACTATTTGAACTTAATCCCCAACTCAGTACACCATTCTTGATAATGTTCCAAGTTAAACTATCATCCATTATCCGAGACAATACTTTGGGGAATCCCAAATTGGCATACAATAGTCTTTCACAGGAACTTGGTAATGCTCCTCGCCATGAAATTGTCTACGACGACGATGATGACCATGAATCTCACGCCTCCTTTCTCCAGTGGAAGGGGACCTACCAAATCGATCTCCCACTGCGAATGGCCAAGGTGACATTATGGAGGTCAACTCTTCTAGCAGACCGTGTGGTACTGGGGTGAACAGCTGGCACTTTGTGCACTCCTTGAAAAATTCTTCTACGTCCTTGAGGGCACAAGACCAATAATAACCTACCCTTATGGCCTTCCTGGCCAAGGCTTTCCCGTTGGAGCGATTCCTGCACACTCCTTCATATATATCCGCTCTGCCAAGATGTATTGCACTTCCTGTGGGGAGATGCACCTCAATAAGGGGGTCAAGAAACTTTGCTCATAAAGGATTCCATTCACCTTGGTGAAATGCATAACCCTTTTTTTTTTTATCCTTGTCGCCTTTTCTTTCTCTGTTGGGAGCTCTCTACCATCCAAGTATCTTATCACCTCTCGAGCCCACTTCGATTCTCCTAAACTTACTTCTATAATCTTGGCACCAATAAGGGGATTTCTATAACTCTACTTACCACTTCCCATGGTAGGATGGATTCCTCCATTACTGATATTGTTCTTGCTAGCTTGTCCACTACACAATTATCTTCTCTTGGAATTTGATTACTGTTAAAATAATCATACCAATCATGCTTCTCCCACACCAACTGCAAGCATTTCTTTAGCTTATCACTTTTAGTTGTGTATTGCCCCTTCACCTCTACCTCAGTGCCTCAGCAACTCAGCTATCGAGAACCTCGCAACATATGCTTCGTACTTGGCTTCATTATTAGTGGTTCTAAATGCGAGCTAGGCCATATAATGGTGTTCTTGTCCCTAGCTACTCACTACGTGGACTCCTACCCCCCGTTAGTGTAAAAGGACGAGCCAGTAATGAAGACTACCAGGGCTTCCCAACCGGTGTGATTGATACCTCCTCGGGAAAGTTGGTAAAAATTGGTGACAAAATTTGTTAGAACCTGGCCCTTCATTGCGTGTCTAGGTAGGTACTTGATGTCGAACTTACTTAACTCAATTGACCAGCTCACTAGGAGTCCAGAGGCATCTAGCTTCTACAGCACTTTCCTTAAAGAAATCTCCTTCAAAACCTTGATGCGATGAGCCTAGAAGTATGGCTGCAACCGCCTTACAGCCGTTACCAGTGCGAAGGCCAACATCTCCATTTGAGGGTATCACAACTCTACCCAAAGGAAGGCGCGACTTGTGTAGTAGATTGATTTCTGAGCTGTCCCTTCTTTTACCAAAGCAGCAAACACAATATGGGATGATATTGCCAGGTACACGTAAAGGATGTCCCCTTGCTCGGGTTGGCTTAATACCGATGAGCTGGATAGGCATTGCTTCAGTGCTTAGAATGCCTAATCACAATCATTGTTCTAGGGTTGTACTTTGCGCAAGACATTGAAAAATGACAAGCACTTATCTATAAATTTGGATACAAATATGTTAAGTGTTGTAACTTTACTAATAAGTTTATGTGTCTGACCACTAGAAAGTTGGTCATAATGATGCACGCCCCTTTTCTGGCTGTGACTGGTAGGGTTATGGTGCCCAGGGATTGTACTACATCTTCGGGAAAAACTTTTAGCGGCGTAGTTGATGGTCACAGTATACTGGGATCAATACCCATCTTAGTAAACGCATCCCAGAAGAGGATATCGGCTGAGCTCCCATTACTATCAAGATCCTCTTGGTAGTGTAGTTAGCGACCAATAATGTCACTACAAGTGCATCGTCATGTGGGTACAATAGGAACGCCTCACAATCTTCCTCTCCAAAATAGATGTTTGACATATTCTTATGCCTCGGTTGTAGAAGACGTGTTTCACACCCTATTGACTGATGCAATCAATCTGTGACAAAAAAGGTGGTGGCCAATGTGCCTTGTACACCTCCAATGCCTAAGTCAAAACTATGAGTGTATTGTACTATAATGAGATATTTGGAAAAAAAGTTACTTTGAATGACCAGCACTAACTTTTATATAGGCGAGGATTTCATCCAATAAAGACCAAATAGTGGCTAGATCTTCTACTTTGATTTCGGGTCCCTAATTATCAGGTCTTGGGATTTGAGTTTACAAGGGAGGAGTTTCCATACTTGGACGAGTGTCTCGTTCTTTTCCTTTTGCAGAGAAGTCTTCAGTTACTCGTGACAATTACTACATTTATCCTATTGAGAGGCTTGATTTTCTGGTAGCAAGTGCATAGTATACCCTTTGTCTTTCGAGTTAGAGTTTTGCTACACAACCACCCACTGTTCACTCATCCTCTGCACTCCAGCCTACGTGGCTTTTTTTTTTTTTTTGTAAGAAAAAGGTAAAAACGTTTCAATTCTCCCCCCTTCCCTCAGGACATTCTTCTTCACTCCTTTGTTTCCTACCTCGCGTTCTCTCCCCCACTCTCCCCGCTCGTGTCCTTTCACCGGCCTGATCCTCTGCCTCCACCGTGTGGCTCCATCACTCCGACACCGTCTAAGAAAAGTTTTCCGAAGGGTTCACCATTTTCGTACGACTTTGGCCCGCTTCAGTCCTCCGCTACACTATTTCAGTGGAGTTGTAAATCTTCAGTGGAGTTGCAGCACAGGCTCCCATTGTAAGGACAAAATTTCAGTGTAGTGCTCAGGGTAAAGGTTGCCGCTACACCAATCAACTTAGTAAAAATGACAAGTCAGTTTAGAATTAGATAAATATACTTGAGGCACTAAAATCTAAAATTAGGAATTCAAGCTCCAGAGAGAGAGAGAGAGAGCGAGCTAAAACAAGTATCAGAGCAAAACTCACTTGAATCACTACATAAAAGGAATCGAAAAGGAAGGATCAAAAAGTAGCACCAACCACCAATAGAGAAAAATACTGAAAAGAACTCATCCCATCTCAGCAAACAGATGAAAAAGGCAGATACTTAACTATAACAACCTCCCCCAAATCAACCTCAGAAGAGTCTGAAGCAGCAATATTACGGGACTGACTTCCAAGAGCAAATGAAGATAAAGTAAGAAGGGGAACTTCTTGGCTGCTGAAATTGATGCCCATTAACAAAATCTAGTCTTTCACTTGGCTCTCAACCACAAGGAAATATACGTCTTCTATCTCTTTCTCCAAAATCTTACCAAAAAAAACCTTACCGAAATTAGTGTAATTTCAAAAGGAAAAATGCCCAACGTGTGAGGTAGCAAATTTGGGTTTCTTTGCAATGTTTGGAGTTTGCAACGGAGTTTGAGAGTGAGAGATATGGATCGAGGGTTAGAAGGGGATCCTTAAATGTGTGTGTGTGAGAGAGAGAGAGAGAGAGAGAGAGGGCACTGAAAGGAGGAATCAGTGAGACGAGATCGAGACTGAAGGGGTGAGGTAGATGGGTCTTCATTGAGAATGAATTCTTCTAGGGTTCGGGATTGAAGGGGGTGAGAGAAGTGAAAGGTGAGGGCGTCGGGGTGAGAGGTGAGGGAGAAGAGTCTGGGATCTGGCTGAGGGATACTGCAACCAGGGGTGAGGCTAGGTGAGGGCATCGGGGTGAGGGGTGATGGAGAAGAGAGAGAAGAAGTATGGAGAATAGTCTGAGACTCTCAGGGTAGCTCGGGAGGGGTGTGGGAGACGAACCGTGACGTGGGCGACTAACCGGATTCGCCACGTCAGGCGTGTGGAGTGCGATCCGTGGACCGGAGATTGGGTAGATTATTTCTTCGAGTTACTAGGCATTTCGTGTGGCCCTAACTAAATAGGGGCAGAAAAACCCGTCCAATAGATAATAACACTAAATTAAAGGTAATACAAATCATAGGGAAAGTACCCAACAAATATCCAAAAACGTGTTAATAAAGCATGAAAGGCGAATAAATAAATAAATAAAGGAAAATCATTATTAAAAGTCGGTCCTATATTTCCCCAAATAGCACTGTGCATGGCAGTCTTCTACGGGGGCAGGTGCAAATCTTAGCTCTAAGAAAATACAGATCCAAAAGCAAAGTGTGAGATTGTTAAAAAGAGAAATATAGGCGAAAGTTGCAAGGGAAGATGGCTGTGAAACAAAAAGGATTCAGATATAGTCGACGATGGTGGCACGTGAGCTTCACGTGTTGTTGAGATTGGACCATTTTCGGCTAATTTCAATAAATTAGGTGGAGATTTCCATAATTAGATCTCATATCAAAATTCTCATCTCATATTCTTTTTAAATATAATTTAAATATAAAATTTTTAAACGAATCATTACTACTTTCCCAAACTTTTAAAAAAAATTAAAAACAATTCAACATTTTCAAATTCTCAAATAAAAAGAATATTATAAAATTATGTTTTAACAAGATTTTAACTTTATAATATTTTTTATTCAACTTTTTCTCTCTACTTTCTCAAAATTTTAAAAATACTCAATCTAAACTATCTCACTATTATTCACAAACTATCATACTACTATTTATGAAATTCTTATCTCATCTCACTCTCCAAACGAGCCCAAACTAGTAAAATGATAAGTTTCCAACAATTTGTAACTCTTACGATAAAATAGAAAGTAGTTTTATAAAAGTGGGATTCATTTTTAATAAAATGGTATGATAATATTGGTAAATTGAAAAATAGCCTCCAAAATAATTATAACATAATTGCATACATGTCATTGCCTCTGTAAGTTATTAGGGTTGTAAAAAAAGACTGGTAAACTGGACCGGACCGAACCGAAAGGTTGGGTCTGGTACCGAGTTTGGTTCGGTGCAATACCAGTTTTATTTTTCTTAAAATTGATAAAAATGGGTCCAGTTTCAATTTTTCTTTTTATAAAACTAGACCGGACCGGTTAATATATATATATATATTAATTTTTATATTGTATTTAATTTTTATATATAGAATATAATTATATATAAAATATTTTTGTAATATATGATAAATTACTAATTAATATAATATTAAATTTTAAAATCTTATATCATTATAGTTTATTATATTAATAGTTATCCTAATATTATATAATATATATTAATAGTTATACTAATACTATATCATTATATTATATATTATAATATATCACTATAGTCTATAATATAATTATAATATATATTATAATATACTACAATATATTATCACTATTTTATTATATACTATAATATATTAAACTGAAAAATAGGACCGAACCAGACCGGAGTACTAGTTTAGGAGGGTAACTGTGCATAATCGGTCTTGAAAAATTCAAAACCGATATATACCAGTTCGGTCTTAAATTTTGTCCAAAACCAAACCGGACCGGACTAGTTACAACCCTATAAGTAACCTATAAAAAATAATCAATATAAATGGATAAAATTGATAGAAGCTGCTGCTCTATCTCTCCCTTTGATAACATCAATTAACTAATGCTCATGTCAATTATTTACCATTGCTGATTGCTATTTCAATAGGAAAGAACTGCTGAGATGAGATTGATGATTGTGCCTTTCAAAGTGCTATCTATTTTATCCGGAATTAAAGAAAGGCAGCTCTAGAATGTAAAATACTGGTTGACATGCATGGTTAAGTTGTTTAATAGTTATCTTCATATATCATTTTTGTTTTTCAATTTCTTATTTTACTTCAAAGATGTTAAATAGAGAAAAATAGACATATGAAGTTGATCTTATTTTAATAATTGTTATATATAGGTAGATATGAATATGTATCTATCGAAAACATGTATACAATTCAGAAAATAAAAAACATACCAAATTTGATACATTTAGATCCCATTTGAATACACGGTTAGTTTCATCTCATCCCATCTTATCATCCAAATATTATTTAAACAAAAACACTTTTCAATTTCTCTTTCATACCTTTTCATCTACTCATTACTAATTATTACAATTTTTCCAAAATTTTATATAAAATGTAAAAAATAATTCAACTTTTTTAAATTCTAATATAAAATTTATAATAAAAATTTATATTCTAACAATATTTTAATTTTATAATATCTTTATTTAACTTTTTCTCTCTCTTTTCCCAAAATCCAATAAAAATTTTAGCTCAAACTATTTCACTACTATTCACAAACTACTTCATTACTATTCACAGATCTCTTATCACATCTCCTTTGACTTGATTATCCAAACGAGGTTGCTTAAGAATAATATTTAATTTGTAATGAATTTTTTTATAGAAATAAAATCATTTCGAGAGGCACTTCCACAAGTTACTTCACTGTGAAGTGCTTATCATATGGAAAAGGAAAGCGCTCTACAAAATATGAGTGGTTCTTCATCTTCTCAGACGTTGAAAGCATTCTGGAAGAATATTTGTTCTTCTACTATACCTAACAATGTCAAAACTTTTATTTAGAAGGCATGTCACAATCTATTACCTACAGGTGTGAATCTTTATAAACGAAAGGTGTTGAAGAACCCAAACTTCCCTTTTTGTCATTTAGAAGCCCAAACTAAAGACCATATTTTGTGGGTGTGTTATTCTGCGCAGGATGTGTGGGGTAGATGCTGTATGACCCTTCAAAAATCCTATATGAAACACCTAAACTTTAAGCAATTATGTATCCATTTTCAGCGAAAGCTTTCTGAACAAGATATAACATTGATAATGTGTATAGCTCGCAACATATGGCTCGGGAGAAATTCTCTTGTCGTTAGATCCTCCTTTGATCATCCTTTACAATTATTAGCTGTTTCACAACATCAATTTGCAGAATTCCAGGATGTGCAATAACAATATTGTGTCGTTCAGGCTCACTTAACATCACCTCTTAAATGACAAATACCATTTAGAGGCTTTGTTAAAGTTAATTGGGATATAGTTATTTCAAAGATGAGGAGTAAGATTGGTGCATGATTGGTGGTTAGGAATGAAATAGGTGAATTTTTTTTTCTTGTAAGCAATATTTCTCGGTTTTCTTTTTTTTCTCCGAAAGATGCTGAAGCTTGGGGAGCCTTTTGGTGGTATGTTTTTGCAGGGACTTGGGATTTTCACGTGTGGACCGTCTGGTTTCTGAAGGAGATGCTTCTCAAATTATTGTTGCCGTTAATTCTAAAATGGAGGATTTGAGCAGCTATGGTCATATAGAGGAATGCTTAGGACTGTTCATCTAGATTTCGGATTGGGTATCCGGGTGTACCCGGCCCGGAACCCGGGTGTATTCGGGTTTTTTGAAACCCAAAAATCTGGGTTCCGGGTTGTACCCTTTTTTTTTTTTAACAGAGCAACCACTAGTGTGACTAAATTACTCTGGAAATCAACGTGCACCATAGCCAATCCGTTACACTAGATCATCGGAGAACAGATTGAGGGCCACAGACACGGCAATCAAAAAACCACCGGAAGAAACCTCCACCATCGCACATCTTCCACACCCATGACGTTCCTGCACCCACCATAATACAGAAAACTCTGTTTTTAAGCATGAAAACAGAGCAATCTTGAACTCCACCGTTGCCCAGCCACCGGAAACCGCCAGGGTAGTGTTCCGTTCTGCTACACCCAAACCAAAATACTTCTACCCATAAAACCAGCCGCCACTACATCTTGGAAGCCACCGTACGTCTAGCAGCCCTCCACGTTTCCTTCCTCAAGCCGCAAGTAACACCGGTCACCACTTCTCACCTTTCAGGTCATCATCGCCAGCAGAAGACGCTGGGGTACAAGCCTCCACCATCTGACGCCAATCAGTTGAAGGTCAGCACCTTCACAGCACCCCCCCCCCCCCCGCGGCTCCCACACGATGAATGGTATACGTATCTCTCTCTCCCCCTCTCTCTCTCTCTCTCTCTCTCTCTCTCTCTCTCTCTCTCTCTCAGTGTCATTCCCCTGCCCTCACTCAATGATCATCACTGCTGGAGTTTGGCCCGTTGGGACCTTAGGTCCTTAAGTGTGTTTTAAAAGAACCCAGGTATCGGGTTTAAACCCGGGTTTCGGATTTAAAATCGGGAACCCAGCTCGGGTTCACCTGGGTTTTAAAATGCGGGTTTTGACCCAGACTTGAACTGGGCCGAAACCCATAACCGAACACCCGGTTATCCTGGTTCCGGTCCAAACCTGGTAAAATCCGGTTTGGATGAACAGTTCTAGGAATGCTACTCATCATTTCACACCATACACTTTATATATTTTTTAAAAAAAATTATTTTTCTTATTTTATTTTATTCTTGCTAAACTAATTGAGTTGTTCTACACATATTATTTTATTTTATTTTATTCCACACCCACAACATTCTTGCACTCACCATAATACAAAAAACTCTGTTTTTAACCATGAAAACATAGCAAGCTTGGACTTCACCGTTGCCCAACCACCAAAAACCGCCAGGGTAGTGGACTGGTTACACTAAACCATCAGAGCACAGATTGAGGGCCACCAACATGGCAAGCAAAAAACCACCGGAAGAAACTCCACCGCCGCACGTCTTCCACATCCACGACGTTCCTGCATCCACCATAATACAGAAAACTCTGTTTTTAAGCATGAAAACAGAGCAACCTTGGACTCCACCGTTGCCCAGCCACCCGGAAACCGCCAGGGTAGTGTTCTGTTCTGCTACACCCAAACCAAAATACTTCTATCCGTAAAACCAGCTGCCACTGCATCTTGGAAGCCACCATACATCCAACAACCCTCCATGTTTCCTTCCTCAGCCGCAGATAACGCCGGTCACCACTTCTCCCCTTTTAGGTCATCATCGCCAGCAAAAGACGCCGGGGTACGAGCCTCCACCATCTGACGCCGATCAATTGAAGGTCAACACCTTCGCAGCACCCCCACCCCCTCGGCTCCCACACGGTGCATGGTATACGTAACTCTCTCTACCCATCTCTCTCTCTCTCTCTCTCTCTCTCTCTCTCTCTCTCTCTCTCATCATTGTCTCTCTCTCAGTGTCGTTCCGCTACCCTTACTCAATGATCATCACTGCTGGAGTTTGGCCCGTTGGGACCTTAAGTCCTTAAGTGTGTTTTAAAAGAA
Organism: Carya cathayensis; assembly: GCA_011037825.1. NCBI lineage: Eukaryota > Viridiplantae > Streptophyta > Magnoliopsida > Fagales > Juglandaceae > Carya > Carya cathayensis. The sequence goes on along the minus strand of QGSO01000421.1, from coordinate 495,958 downwards.
CCCGGGTATCAGGTTTAAACCCGGGTTCACCCAGGTTTTAAAATGCGGGTTTCGACCCGGACTTGAACCGGGCCGAAACCCATAAACGGACACCCAGTTATTCGGGTTCCAGTCCAGACCAGGTAAAATCCGGTCTGAATGAACAGTCCTAGGAATGCTACTCATCATCTCACACCATACACTTTGTATATTTTTTTAAAAAAAAATTATTTTTCTTATTTTATTTTATTCTTGTTAAACTAATTGACTTGTTCTACACATCATCCATATTACATACTTATTATGAGAAAAAAAAAAGTTAAAAGAAATACGGTATATGGCGTGTGAAATGATGAATAGAATTTTTCTTGCAATCTCAAATATTAGATAGTTGCTGATTTTCTTCCCAGCTTGATCTTTCACCCAAGTAAAAAGGAATGCTAATCAAACGGCTCATCACTTGGCAAAGGGAGCTATAATTTTATTTGATAGTGTAATTGTTTTAGAGGACTATCCCCGATATATTTATTCTTTTGTATGTGTTGATGCAATAGTTTTAATGAAATATTTCTAGAGTTTTGCTACATACAAGCATAGTTGCGCACTAATCTGTGTACTAATACTGATTTATTCATACTTAAAATTTAAATTAACACTATTTTCAATAAAATTTACTTTTTGATCAATTACATCACATTAGTGTACAGATTAGTACACAATTATGTTTACAACTATATTTTTCCATATTTCTATGTCTTATAACAAAAAAATAAAATCTAACATTTTTTTATTTAATTTTAAAATTTGTTGGGGTGGTTAAGATGTGAGGAAAGGTTTAATTTGTAGTGCACGCAAAGTAATTGCTCCACGTGTTACACATGCAAAGCAATTAAGAAACAAAGTGCAGTTGCGGCTTGGTCTTCGGCCTTTCGACGACGGGACAACATAAAGCGCACATTTTTATTAAGAGAAGAGGTTTACTTTTTCTGAATGGACCAGACAATGGGTGGCCCAACAACTGTCCAACGTAAGGGCGTCGGGCAACCTCGAAAACTAGAAGAATGTAGGGATAGCCACTTCCAAATTGGCCTCATTAAAATAGTTTTTAAAACAATTTGGTCAGTATCCACTATAGTTTGTCACGATTCAGATTCTTTCTTTGCCGGCAACCTCTCTTTTTTTCCTTAATAATATTACGAACTACCGCGTGTTTCTTGGTAAGTACGTTGGACAAAAAATCTAATACAAATTTTATTGAAAGAATAAATATATTATAAATAAAACGAATTCTACAAAAAAATCTTACACATTAATGTGGTACATTATTTATATGCCACTTGTCTCCCTAATTTTTTTGTTTTTCTATTTTTCTCTCCCTCCCTCGTGCCCACCCCTGCCCTCTCCCAGTGCCACCTACTTGTGCCAGCCATGGTGGTTAGGGACTACCTCGCTGTCTCTCCCTTTTTTTTTCCTCTCCCGCTCCCCACTTCGGCCATGGTCTGGGCCGACGGCTTGCATGGTCAACTATGGTGGTTGTCCGTTGGCCATCTGTGGTGGTCGAAATCTGAGCCTGCGATGAGGGAAATGTGGGAGAAAGAGAGGGGGAAAGGAGAAGAGGGAAAACACATGGAGAGAATAGAAAAAAAATAAGAAAAAAATACTGGACACGTGGTACACTGATAATGTGCCACTTCAATGTGTGAGATCCTTTTGTGGGATCCCTTTATGTTTCCCTCAGCTCCCTTAAAAAAACACAAAACTTCATTCAAATAATTTACAGTAGAAGGGATTAATTTTATAAAAAAATACAATTGACTGATATCCGATTAGATTATCTAGGTAAATATATGTCCGCATTTCAAAATTTGAATACGAATCTAAATGTCTGAGTTTAAATTCGGTTTAAATCTGAATCGGATACAAATCCAATATCTATATCTACAGCCCTAACTATAGGGAGTTATTGATTAAATTTTCTTAATTTACATGCATGGTTTGTTTGGCGTATATATTGATCTCCTCTCTCTAAAATTATTTCTTTACTATAGATCAATATGTGAAGCTTCCATCGGTCGGGTGCGTATCACTCTTTACACTTGCAAATGAGGAACTGCCATTTAGGAGTTACAATAAAATCGAATTGACACCCGCACGTAGGTGATTACATTATTTTTTCTTCCCCCCCCCCCCCCCCCCCCCCCCCCCCCACACATCTCTCTCTCTCTCTCTCTCTCTCTCTCTCCAAGCAAATAAACCAACACCAATGTGCTATCAACGCACAAAATATTGTAAACACTCGCAATAAACAATATTGCCATCAAGCAAAGCGTAAAGCCCGTTTCCATCGCTCTCATTATCTCTCTCTCTCTCTACTTTCTCAAGTACTCTCTCTCCTCAAGCATTCTAACATTCAACAAAAAGCTTAATATTTATCTCTTATGTGCTCTTTAGTAATATTTCTCTCTCCTAAATCAGTTTTTCTCAGTTGGTGATGATGGTTCAGAAAAAAAAATTCATAAATCGGCCTAATCTTAAGCTTTTATTAACATCCTAAGTAGTTTGCTGAGAGAGAAGAGAGAGAAAGCTCACTAAGATCGAGGGAGAGAACTTGCATCACCAAGAATAAATAGATGGCGCTGGAGACAAAGAAAGGGAAATAGGAGAGAGGAGAAAGGAGACTGGAGAAAGTGGAGAAATGAAAGAGGATTGATTAAGTACACTAGCACACACTTTAAATCACATAAATCTTGTATTTGTTAAGATCTTATTGGCTTGTGTAAAAGAATGCTAAACACCCTAACGGTCCTGAGCTTTTCTCTTGATCAAATCACTCATCCATCACCTCTTTCATTAATATATCGTAATCCTATATATGAAAACATACCGAATGATAATAGCTGAATTGTGCATAGTTTTACTATTTTAAATAAAGCATTATTACAAATATATAGTGTTAAGAATTATATTTTTTAATTTTTTCAAAAGATGGAAGTAGACTTTAAATAAACATAGAAGTAGAAAAAAAGATTGAGTTTTGAAATCAAAGGGAAGAAAAAGCATGTGGCATAGTGGCTGTGGCTATTAACCGGTCGGAAGAAAGAACTTCCGAAAAGCTCAGGCAGAAACAAAAAAAGAGAGAGAAGCAAACTAGTGTGAACGCGGAACAAGTAAACTAAAACTGTAAAAGGCCAATTTGGAAGCTAACGTGAAGAAAAGCTGAATAAAAGAAAGTCTAGTTAAGTTTCTTTTAAATATTATTTTGATGTTTATTTACGTCTAGTTAAGTTTTTAAGTAAGGTTGATGATGAAACCTTATTGATAAGTAGTAGTATTATTCATTAAATTGATTTTTTCTCAGTTATTTATGTGCATGTTTAACGATATATTGTTTTTGTTTCATATCAACTGAGAGAGATAGAGTTCTTGAATAATTTTAATCAATCGAGAGCCTGATCTATAATTTTGTAAAAAATAAAATCTTATATCTTTTCTTATTTGTTTTAATAGATACAAGTGATTATTTGATTTTATATTTTTGAGCGAAAGAGAATATGCATTAGATATTTTCATTAAAAAAAAAAAAGATTTCAACTATAGTATTTTCCATGATAACAAAATTGATTTCTAGATTATCTCGTAGATGTTTGGAAGTAATCATTCTCATAAATATATTATTGGGAATTAATGAGGTGGATTCTAAAACCTTAATTCATTCTCCATTAATAGAGATTATTCGTTGTTTAGATTAGTTGACACCTTTAGAATTTTTTTAGTTCTTTTTATTGTGATTAGTTCATTAAATTAATTATTTCTTCCTTTGATTAATTGATGGTTTAGTTTTTAAATTCTTATTTTATTTTACAACCCATATTTTTGAACTAGATTACAATTTATTTGGTTTATATTTGATTAGTTTCCTGCGTTTTTACAAATCTATGTGGGTTCGACCTCATTCTTGCTAAAATTAAGGGTGTGCATCCGGACCAGATTTTTTTCCAGTTCAAATTAAAACTCAAAAATCTGGACTAATTTGGGCGAATAAGATATTATCTTACCCACCTGGAATCGGTTACGAATCCGGTTATATAACTGGATATCTGTAACCGGTTATACTTCACAAAAAAGAATTTAGATGCTCAAAGAGTAAGAAACGACTAGTTTTGTCATCAGCAGTTCAGTGCCCGACGAAACCCTTTGGCTTTCATTACTTCTTCACTCAAGTCAGTTCCCCCCCCCCTCCCCCCTCTCTCTCTATTTCTCTGGACACTTTGCCCTATCTCTCTCTCTATCTTTCACTCTCTCCTCAAAAACCCTAGCATCTCTCAATGAAACCCATCACTCACTCTCTCACAGGGCAACTTCTCCCAGATCTGGGATGTGGATAGATTATATCTGGGTTTACGTTTTTGTTTGAGTCCATATCCATTTGGTTTGTGAATATTGGTTTCCGTTCTAGATTTGAACGTTTTATGGGGTTTTTGAAAGTTTGTATTACAAATTTGGTGTAATTTATGGAAATCCAATTGGATGTGTGCTTTGTGCGAAATGCTTCTATCTTGGTTTTGAAGTTCTTGCAGATCTCTTTCATATAGGACTCATTGAGATAGCTAATGACTTGAATCTATTCTTGGTTGTTATTTTTGTCCTCTCTATTTCTCGATAATCTTTTTGAGTTCTAAATGTGAATATGGGTTTTTGTGTTTGTGTTTAAATCTAGATGCAATTTGCCCATATCTGAGTTTTTGTGTTTAAATTTAGATGCAGTTTGCCCAGATCTAGATTTTTGTGTTTGTGTTTGTGAATAAACTATATATATATATATATATATATATGCTTTTGATTGAAAGAGGGCATAAACTTTTTACCCTAGAAGCTTGATGTCAGAAAATGGCAACAATTTACCATAATCATCATGCATGATCTGCTCAGTTTTCATAATGCATTAAACTTTTCAAGAAAAGATAATAACCAAAATAAAATTAAAAAATAAAAGAAAGGACATGGTCATGAACCGATTCTGTGGAAGGGATGTTGCGTCCAGGAGTGACTGAGTAGAAATAATATTAAAATTGAGCATGAAAACTAAGGTTTTTTTGGTCTTAAAAAGTCACTTATGCACATTCATATCCTACATTGCAAAAGAAGCATCATAGGGTCAAAATGGGAGAAAATGCATGTGAAATATTCACTCTGCCACTTAACTCTCACCCAACACTTAGAAGAAATGGGAAAATAGAACCCTCTCAAGTGCCCCAACCCTTGTCACTCTATATTGCAGACTCCACACCTCAAAGAACCACATGGAATAGGAGAGAGTAACAACTTGGAGAGAGAGTGCAGCAGAATCATTGGAGAGGATGAGGGAGGAGAGGCTAAAAGGAGAGTGGTGGGGCGCAAGAAGGGCACGGTGGATTTTTCTAGCAGAGCTCAAAAAAAACACTTAGAGAGGATTTTGCTCTCAATCTAGTTTTTCTTTGTTTCTTTTCCTTTTCTGGTGTAATGGATCATCTCTTTTTCAATTTTAACAATTTAATTTCATATTTGATGGAAGAGTAATTTTCGAGTAACCTAGGTTAAGGGAATCCTTTGCACAACGGGGTTTCGCTTGGTGGTTTTGGTTCTTTCTTTTGCTTTTAATTTGTACTCTTGTGAGTTTCTATCAATTTCATAGAAATCGAGTTTAGGGTTTCATCTATAATCCTTTTTGACTCATTGTTGACTCTGGACACGGTGGGTGCTTAAGGGACACAGACCCTAATTTCGGATTACTAAATGCCTGATGTTTGATATGAAATCTGTTGAGGTTATTCAAAAAGTGTTCGTTAGTGCTAAAATCATATACATTCTCCATATGCTTTATTCTTGACTAAAATTGCATGTGATGGTCATTGTAAGTGCCAAACCCCATTGAAATCCCTCGGTGCAAAGAGGACCCGTAGCCTAGGTACTTGTTTAAAGTTTTTTTGTGAGAAACCTACTTCTAAATACTTCACTTGATTTCCTTTGTCCATGCACATAGCTTAGTTTCTCACATATTTTTGTTATAAATTTTATAGTGTTTCAGAATACACCACATCTTGTTCTCATTAAGCATTTCTAGAGAGGTAGCAAGCTTTATTTGCAAATCTGTAAGTTTCATGTTACCTAAACTTGCCCTATGGTTCTAAGTAATTTTCGTTCAGCTAATACTCCACCTCCTTGACTCTATTTATTTCAAGACAATTAATTGCAAAAAAAAACCGGAACTGCCTTGATCCCTGTGAAATCAATCTTGGACTCCCATTATACTCAAGTTGAACATGTTCTGCACTTGGAAGGCAATTTAAAAGAAGAGCCAAGGAGCTTGTATTTGAATAAAGTTCTATTTGAAGTAGAAGATGTATTACTAAATGTTATGCTTTGTTTAAAGACTAAAGTACAAGATGTTATCTATGTTATCTTGCTTTTTAACATGCATTTTGTAACTATTTAAAATTCTCTATTCTTTATGTTTCTGTTATATTTTTGTTTAATGAGCAATATATATCTAGCTTATTGCTGAGAGTTTTAGTAGTTTTGTCAAGCTACTAAAACATGTGTTCTATTAATATATCTGCATGCCGGTAATTATTTGTCAAGTAGCTGATCATAAATTGGGAATCAGTACTATATTCTTTTCCCATCAACTAATATAATTAAATATGTGCTAAAGTTCTTTATCTTTGGTAGATTAAAAAGGACAGAATAGCCAAGCTTGTTGTGCTGCCACTGTTTCCCCAGTTCTCCATCTCCACAACTGGCTCAAGCATTTTTGTACTTCAAACTATATTCAGGTGACGATCTTTTCAGTTTGTGACCCCCATCTTTAAGCATGTAATTAGATTGTTTTTTTCCACTTTTATTAATCTCTTTGAAGTCTGAATATGAGGCTTCTCTTTCTTACCAATGAAAAGGGCTTGAAAGTTCTTTCTTTACTTGACTCTTGACACAATCTTGTGTTGCTTGCTTTTTGCTCAACTCTAAGCTCATTTTGTGGTTGTTACTGGGTAGAAACCATTTCAAAAAGTTGTGGATATATAAGCAATATTCCACTGGCGAAACTCATGCAAAGCTGTCCTTATTTCTACAATAATTAATCATTTAAGAAATCATGGATCGATTTTTAGTACTTTATCATGTACTGAATCTGTTTTCAGAATACTTTTGGCACCAATGACCAATTTGGATGGAGACAATGAAGAAGATGAGCAGCAGCAGCTTGACTCTTCGGAAATATTAAGAGATAGAAATATTTCTATCTTTGTTCTTTGTAAATTGATGTCTTGCACCGTGATGTAAATAACAATGTAATTTGCAGTGTATTGTGTGTGTGTTGATGTTTATTTTTAATTAGTTTGTTTTATAAAAATTTGAATGGGCAATAAAAACTTTAAAATGTCTATAAAGATATTCCTTATATATATATATTGCCTATAAAAAATATAAACATATTGGCCTATTAAAAAAAGCCCTTTAAAAAGTGTTAAAAAGATTTTTTTTTTTTTAAGAACAAAAAGGCTTTTAAAGTGTTTAAAATATATGTTTTTTATAAATAAAAAAAAAAGCCTTTGAGAAAGTGCTAAAAGAATATTTTTTAAGAAAGTGATAAAAATGTTGTTTTGAAAAAACCGTTTACAAAGTGTTAAAAAAATAATTTAGAAAAAAAATGCAAAAAAGAAGAGAAAAAAAGGATTAAACTAGATATCTGCTTACAATCCAGATATTCGGACCCAAGTCCAATACCCGCCCGAGTTTTGGCAGGATTTATCTAGGCGAATATCCGCCCAGGTTTTAAAAAGCCGAATCCGGATTCGGATCCAGATGTATAACCCTAACTAAAACTATACTTCAATACAGTTCGTGCACTTGCGAGTACAAATAAAATTTCAAAACATCACATATTACTACTACTTTGTTAAATTAATATATATTTGTCATTAAGCATTTGCATTGAGCAACCTGAATTTTGCCTCTTCTGAATTAAAAAGATCATGTAGGTCAACTCTAGGTATTTCTTGCTTTTATAATTAAGCAAGATATAAAATAACACCAAACTAAAAGGTAGTACAAACAACAGGGAGGGAGACTACAATAAATGCTCAAAAACATGCTAATATATAGAGTAAGAAATGTAAAAAAATAAATAAAGGAAAATGGTTACTAAAAGCTGGTCCTATATTTCTCAGCATTAAGCTATGAATTAAGATGTCACTATATACATGGGAGATATTTAGTGCAACTCAATCTAGGATTACTGGAAAGTGCACTCTATAAACTTTTGTCTGAGGTACGTAGATGCTTTAATTAGAACACCAAACCCACTTGATTGGAAAGAGAAGCGTTCACCTTCTGGAAAAGTAGGGCACAAAACCTAGATATGGCCAAGGAGGGAGTTCGCGAGGCCCTACTTGGTGGACTATGAGGTACTCGAGGAGGCTTGTCTGGGAACTGAAGATCATTGCCCTACCTTTATTCAGCAGCCCCTTACTATTGAAGAAAAAGCCACGGGTGAGGGTGATGGCAAGGAAGTTGCGACTCAGCCATCTCTTGAGAGAAACCCTACAAAGGTTGTTCTTCCTTCGACTCGTGCTGAAGTTGGAGGGGCTCGAGTGCAACGCAAGGCTTTCTATGCCAAAAATCGAAGAGCTAGGTTCTCCCCCTCAATTGCTTCCTTGCCATCCATGATGAAAGCAGGTAGTCGAGGCGCACCCTATCATCAAGATAGATAGTTTAAAAAAAAAAGATAAAAATGAAAGAATCGAAGATTAAAAAAAAAAAAAAGCATAGCGGATCTGGGAAACCTCCAAGAAGAATTCCTTGAGTGATTTCATCACTCGCTCAAGAGACTTCATTCTTTCTTCTCTCTCTCATGTAAATATTTCGCCCGAGCAGCACATAATCACTATTGCAACCACTTGTTCTTACTTGTAGAACTGTAGCAGAATTAATAAAGCTTCTTTCTTGCCCTTTGTTTTTTGTTGGGATGAAGTTTGTAGATTGTCTTCCCTTTTCGTTGGTTTTCTTTTCATGTCGGTGCCAGAGGAGATATGGGGCCCACCCGTTAAAACACTATGCATGGCTCCACTGGCTTCTTCGTTGACCTACTATGGACTAGCTAAGTTCGTGGAGATATTGTACGAGGCTCGTTTGATCTTCTCGTCACCCTCATAAACTAAGGGAAGGGCTGAGGCAAGTCCATGGAGACATGGCACTTGGCTTCTCGTTACCCACGTAAATTGAGGGAAGGGATGAGGCAAGTCCGTGAAGACACGATACTTGGCTCCCCTGATCTTCGTGTTTACCTCGTAGACAGCGGGAAGGGTTAAGAAAAGGCCGAGGAAACATGATACTTGGCTTCTCTGATCTTCTTGTTGACTGAGGGAAGGGTTGAGATAAGCCCCTGGAGACACCGTGCTTTGCTCCTTATCGACCTCGTAGACTAAGGGAAGGGTTGAGGCAAACCCGCAAAGACATGGTACTTATCTCCCTTGATTTTCTCATCGATCTCATAGACTGATGGAAGGGATAAGGCAAGCCCGTGGAGACACAATACTTGACTCCCCTAATCCTCTCATCAACCTCGTAAACTGAGGAAAGAGTTGAGGCAAGTTTGAGGAGACATGGTACTTGGCTCTTGTCATCTTCTTGTCGAGCTCATAGACTGAGGGAAGGGTTGAGGCAAGCCCGTGGACACACGGTACTTGGCTCCCTTGATCTTCTCATCAACTTCGTGGACTGAGGGAAGGGTTAAGGCAAGTCTGTGGAGACATGGTACTTGGCTCTTCTCGTCGACCTTGTAGACTAAGAGAAGGGATGAGGCAAGCCTATGGAGACACGGTACTTGGCTCCCCTAATCTTCTTGTCAACATCGTAGACAGAGGGAAGAGTTTAGGCAAGCCCATGCAGACAAGGTACTTGGCTCCCTTGATCTTCTCGTCGATCTCATAACCTAAGGAAAGAGATGAGACAAGATTGTGGAGACACTGTGCTTGGCTCCCCTAATCTTCTCGTCAACCTCGTAAAATGAGGGAAGGGCTGAGGCAAGTCTGTGGAGACACGGTACTTAGTTCCTCTGATCTTCTCGTTGACATCGTTGACTGAGGGAAGGGTTGAGGCAAGTCTGTGGAGACATGGTACTTGGCTCCCTAATCCTCTCGTCAACCTTGTAGACAGAGGGAATGGTTGAGGCAAGTTTGGGGAGACATGGTACTTGGCTCCTGTCATCTTCTCATCTAGCTCGTAGACTGACGGAAAGGTTGAGGCAAGCCCGCACACACACTGTACTTGGCTCCCTTAATCTTCTCATCGACTTCGTAGACTTGCAAGTCCCTGGAGACATGGTACTTGGTTCCCAGCCTCATTTGTTTTCAGAGATGAGATGAGTTAAGGTTAAAGTTAAAAATTGAATAAAATATTATTAGAAAATATTATTTATATATTATTTTTGTAGTAGAATTTGAAAATGTTGAATTGTTTATTTTATTTTGTGTGGAAATTTGAGAAAGTTGTAATGATTAAATGAGATGAAATGAAAAGTTTTGTGAAAGTGAACGAGGTAGTCTTCTCGTCACCCTCGTAGACTGAGAGAAGGGATGAGGCAAGCTTGTGTAGACATGGTACATGGCTCCCTTGATCTTCTTATCGACATCATAGACAGAGAGAAGGGTTGAGGCAAGCCCGTGGAGATACAGTACTTGGCTCAACTGATCTTCTCGTCGACCTCATAGACTGAGGGAATGCAGGAGGCAAGATTGTGGAGACACGGTGGTTGGCTCCCCTGATCTTCTCGTGAGGCTAGTCTGTGGAGACACGGTACTTGGCTTCTCTGATCTTCTTATCAACCTCATTGATTGAGGGAAGGGTTGAAACAACTCTATGGAGACACGATACTTGGCTTCCTAATCCTCTTGTCAACCTCGTAAATTGAGGGAAAGTTTGAAACAAGTTTGGGGAGACATGGTACTTGGCTCCTGTCATCTTCTCGTCGAGCTTGTAGACTGAGGAAAAGGTTGAGGCAAGCCCATGGACACACTGTATTTGGCTCCCTTAATCTTCTCATCGACTTTGTTGACCAGCAAGTCTGTGGAGACATGGTACTTGGCTCCTGGCCTAGTTTGTTTTCAAAGATGAGATAAGATGATATGAGTTAAGGTTAAAGTTGAAAGTTGAATAAAATATTATTTATATATTATTTTTGTATTGAAATTTGAAAATTTTGAATTGTTTATTTTATTTTGTGTAGAAATTTGAGAAAATTGTAATGATTAAATGAGATGAGATCAAAAGTTTTGTGAAAGTGAACGCGGCAATCTTCTCATCAACCTCGTAGACCTAGAGAAGGGAGAGGCAAGCCTATGGAGACATGGTACTTGGCTCCCCTGATCTTCTCTTTGACCTCGTAGACAAAGGGAATGGTTAAGGCAAGATCGTGGAGACACGGTACTTGGCTCCCCTAATCTTCTCGTCAACCTTATAGACTGAGGGAAGGGATGATGCAAGATTGTGGAGACATGGTGCTTGGCTCCCCTAATCTTCTCATCAACCTCGTAGACTAAGGGAAGGGTTGAGGTAAAATTGTGGAGACACGGTACTTGGCTCCCATGATCTTCTCGTCGACCTCATTGGCTAAGGAAATGGTTGAGGCAAGTCCGTGGAGACACGGTACTTGGCTCCACTAATCTTCTCGTCGACCTCGCTGCCTAAGGGAAGGGTTGAGGCAAGTCTATAGAGACACGGTACTTGGCTCCCCTAATCTTCTCGCTGACCTCATTAACTGAGGGAAGGGTTGAGGCAAGTCTATAGAGATAAGGTACTTGGCTCCCCTGATCTTCTCATTGATGGTATCTTTTTTTTAGCCTTGTTAAGAAAAGTAGAAAAATTGACAAATGAAGAGACAAAAAGGTTTCATTAATATTTCGCTCAATTAAGCACATGAGTTTACAATCACTTTTCATTCTCAACTAAAACATTTCTGCAGATGCTTTGCATTCCAAGGATGTGGTAATTCTTTTCCTTGCACATCCTTTAGTCGGTAGGACCCTGGCTGACTACTAGCCGTGACTACGTAGGGCCCTTCCCACCACGATCCAAGTTTTCCTTCATCCTGACCTATTGTTCCCGTCTCCTTGAGCACCAAATCTCCCACTTTAAATGATTGCGGTCAGATTTGCCAATTGAAGCTCTGCTCCACCTTTCTCTTATGGACCATTGTCCTTATTTTTGCCTCCATGCTCCTTTCTTCCGAAACATCGAGTTCACCTTCTAACTTAGCATCGTAGACTTTCGGATTGACATGCCGAACAAAATATGTGGGCATCCCTATTTCTACCAACAAGATAGCCTCATGCCCATAGGTAAGGGAGAAGGGGTCTCTCCTATCGGAGTCTTTATTGCGGTTTGGTAAGCCCATAATACTCTTTGAAGCTCCTCAACCCATGCTCCCTTCCGATCTCCAAGCTTCTTCTTGAGGATACCAAGCAGAGCCTTGTTGGTAGCCTCAGCTTGCACGTTAGACTGCAGATGTCTTGGCGACAAATATCTTACCTCAATACCTAGCTCCCGACACCAGTCTTGATAGTGACTGCCATCAAACTGCCACCCATTATCTAATATAATTACTTGAGGAATCCCAAATCTACACATAGGAATCACGTGATGTCGTTCGTCAAAGGCCAAGGCGACGTGATAGACATAAGTTCTTTGGGCAGACAATGAGATATCGGGGAAAACTCTTGGCACTTTTGGCATTTTTGGACAAACTCTTCTGCATTTTTAAGGGTACGAGGCAAGTAGTATCTCATCACTTTTGCCACCAACGATCTTCCACGAGAATGGTTCCCACAAATTCCCTCATGTATCTCCACCAACATATACTACGATTATTCTTGTGAAATACATCACAGGAGGGCAGTCAAATAACCCTGCTTATACAATACGCCATTTACCAAGGTGAATCTCGCTGCTCTATTTTTTACTTTCATCGCTTCCCCCTTTATCTTTCAACAGCTCGTCAACTTCTAGGTATCTGACTATCCCTTCAGCCCATTCAGGTATTATTGTTCCTATCTTAAAAGCTTCAACTCTTATCGTGGGGATTTCCGTAGTTCTAACTATAGCCTCCTCTGGCAGGAAATAACCTTCTTAACTGAACGCATCTCTGGTTAACCTGTCGACTTTATGATTTTTGGCCCTCAGGACTTGCTAAATTTGAAAGTATTGGAAGTTGGCGCATCTTTTTTGACTTCCTATAAATATTTTCTCAGTCTTTCACTTTTTGCCACAAACTCTCCTCGGATTTGATTGACAACCACTTGGGAGTCTGCTCTCACCTTTATCTCCTCAGCCCACAAAGATGATGCAACCGTCAGCCCGACTAGAAGCACCTCATACTCTGCCTCATTGTTATTGGTTTTGAATGCCAATCAGGTGAAGCAATTGTACTCCTTTCCTTTATCTGAAAAAACATGCACTCCTACTCCCCCACTAGCCGGCATGACGAGTCATTTACAAAGACAAGCTAAGGCTTCAAGGATGGTTCATGTTGTGGCTATGCTGGAAAATCAGTAAACTTTGACACTAAGTCTGCCAGCACATGCCTTGTCTCTGGGTTGAGCTTTATCCGGTAGTGCCATAATACTGCAGTGGAGATCGGCTAGATGCTATGAGAGGGTTTTACTCTTGACCAACAACAAGTCGACCACGTATACTTCCATATTGCAACCAATCTGCTCCTTGAACATCCTATTCACTAGTCCTTGGTAGGTTGCCCTTGCATTCTTAAGCTGAACGACATAGTTTTATAGCAACACATACAGTTTTGTAGCAACAAAGGCCTTTATCAATAATGAACGATGTTTTTTCCTCATCTCCAAGGTTAAATCGAATCTAGTTATACCTAGAATAAGAGTCCATGAACCTTAGGCCCCATTTGGTTACACAGATAAAATGAGATGAGATGAGATGTTTTAAATAGTAATGAATAAAATATTGTTATAATATAATTTTTTAATATTAATTTTGTATTGGGATTTGAAAAAGTTAAATTGTTTATTATATTTTGTATGAGGATTTGAAAAAGTTGTAATAATGAGTTGAAATGAGATAAGATGAGATTTTTGATTTTGTGTAACCAATCCGGGCATTAACATCAGATGTCCGACCGTGGAGTCAACGACCAAGTCTATTCGTCATAGGGGGAAGCTATTCTTAGGGCAAGGTTTGTTCAAACTAGTGAAGTCTATGCACATCCTCCACTTTCCACTGGTCTTTTTCACCGGCACAACATTTGATAACCACTCCAAATAATGACCTTCGCGAATGAACCAAGCGGTGAAGTGCATCAACGAAAAGTTGGTCCACCACCTGTGCGATGAAGGCACATTTTTCGATATTGAAACTCTAACTCTTTTGCCAGAGTGCCCTTACCTGAAGATCCACACATAAGTGGTGGTAGCATCTATACCAGGCATATCTTCATGGCTCTATGCAAACACATCATGATGCTCTATCAGAAGTTGCCTCATAGCTTGCTGCATCTCGGGTTCCAAGTTGCCACCTATACTAAATGTGGTCCCTTGTCAATCTTCAAACAAATTGATCAGTTCAAGCGGCTCGCCTGGTTCCACTCATTCTGGCACCTATTCATTCCTGGCCTCTCCTTCCTGCAAGAGTGATCGAGGAGGACATGGAAGGACAACCTCCCCTCCGATAGCAGGCTCCACCATTTGAACACCCACCTTAGTGAGCTTTAATTCCTACATATAACACTCTCGAGCCAACACTTGTTCTCCCCTAACTTTCCTTACGCTCGTTGCAATGGGGAACTTCATCCTTAAATGATGGGTCGACGTCACGACTCTTAACCTGTTCAATACTGGGCGCCCAAGGATGGCTTTGTAAGATGAGGGTGATTTCACTACTAGAAAGTCTACAATGATGGAAGAAATATAGGGGTGTTCTCCCGCCAATAAAGACAAGGTGATGCTGCCCATGGGCTAGACGACGTCTCCCATGAATCCCTTCAGTGATATGGGCGTCGGTCATAGATGAGCAGGGTCAATAGCCATACGACAAAAGGCTTCCCATAAAAGTATGTCAGCCGAACTACCGTTATCGACGAGGATTCTTTGAAGGATGAAATTGGTGACCAGCATGGTGACCACTAGTGCATCATCATGTCCATGGAGGACCCTTTCCTCATTGACTTCTACAACTATGATGACCGTTGTTACCTCGTTCTCCCTTCTAGGTCAGTGCTTTGCCACAAATATTTCATGAAAATGTGCTATCATCACGTGCACCTTTCTACTGGAAGATGTTGGCCTTTCCCTAGCCAAATCCTCTGGTGATATTCTTCTCTCTCCTACGGAAGGACCCTCTCGTGGGGGTGTTCACAATCTACTTCACTGAGCCCGCCACCCTTCCTACCTTCTCAGGCTCTCAATCCTTCTTCCTCGTTGGTCATCCTGGCCCCATCCCTTGTCTTGCCCACCTCGTCATTCCTGCCTATTTGACCATGGAAATTCCCCCTTCCTTCCATCTAAGGTTTAAGATTTTTGCATTCTACTATATTATGGGTTGTAGTCTTGTGAAAATGGCAGTAAAGACTTTCACCTCCTCGTGATTTTGCTTCCCAGTTAGGGAGATCCCTTGCTTCCTCTATTGTCAACGTCATTCAGCCATGTCAAGGACTAGTACCTTTTGTTATTAAAGGCCTATCGTGCCCGCCCTTTGTCAATTCTGTCCACCCTTATCCATTGGTTTCGAGTGCGCTAAAGCCTTTGCCTTCTTGTCAACCTACTCCATCTCCGTTCTTCTTGGGGCAGTTAATGCTCGAAGGGTATCCTTCACATTAATGAACCTATCGGCCTGGTTCATGAACTGCCTTGATGTCTCAGGTGTCCTACACGCCAACTCCACCATGAACAAACTTCAAGGCCAAATGCCTCCTAAGAGGGCCAGGAGCTTGATCTTCTCATCCTGATCATTTATCGACATTCACTCCTTGTTAAATCTAAACGGGTAGGACTTTAAACTCTCACCCTCTCACTACTTGGTTGTCAAAAGGTAGACCATCGGCTATTGCCTCTTAAGACAGGCGAGGAACTACATGAGAAAAAGGCATGCAAGATCCTTGAAATGGTGAATGGAGTTCGGTGCCAGGGATGTAAACAAGGCCCGTACCACACCTTTCAAGGTCAAAGGGAATGCACAATAGGTGGCTTTTCCTGGGAACCCATGGAGGGTCATGTGCACTCTAAAAGTATCCAAATGCTCCAAAGGGTCCTTATACCCTTCGTACAAGTCTATCTGGGGGACTCTAAATTTGGACAGTAGTAGCACGACCATCACACTCGCACTATAAGGTAGGCCAATGCTGGCGAGCTTTTAGTCCAAAGAGGAGGATGTTCCTACTCTCCTCTCCATCTCTTGGTATTTGTTTTGGAGCTCCTGCATTTCCTATTGTATTATGTTTCTATCTCCCTTGTCCTATTCTATCATTACTCTATGTGACTCCTCCTCCTGGTTGTGGCTTGGCTTTGGGTCCTTCACTGGTCTAAGGGGGCCTTCTCATAAAGCCTCATTTTCTTTTTGTAATGTTTCCACTTGTGCCATCAATCTTTTCAACAATATGTCTTTCTTTATCAATAAAGTGTCCATGGTTCCTAAAGATTCTTTCAATTGCTACAAGCCTACAAGGTTGCCACCAGTGTACGAAGCACACGTTAGTTGGTTAGGAAAGAGAATCCCTCAAATGATGCCACTATTTTGGACATGTTTCGTATGTACCGCAAGGTCTCCTCAGACAACTAGGGGGTTGATGGGTAACCTACACCATTGCAATTTCAAAGAAAGGCTCAGGGGTGTTTAGGGAACCCTCTGATGCCTAAGTCAGTTTTCTTAATCAGTGTATAGTCCCATCATCCTCATGCCCCGGCTGCCTAAGGCATTTAATGCAACGTAGCGTACCGGAGAAGGGTAATTAATAAGGCGTGGGTCTTTTACAAACTCGTTGGCGACCTCTCAGTCTGTGTTAGTGACACTTGCCTTTTCCACTCTCTAAATTCAGGTGATGGTTACTTCTGCTACACATCCTCAAGGCGTAACTCATGAGTACCTGGGGCGTGCCTGAGACACCCACTATGATGTTGAGTATCAAAGGAAGGTTACTATTGCAGTGAGGCTTATGACAGTTTACTCCGATGACCTCTCAGCCTATGTGGGAGGCCCCCGCCTTCGTCAACTCTTTATCGGAGCTTCATCATTTTCCCTTCATCCTCATTTTTATCATTTCAAGGGTCTCTTGCTCGGGCGGACTTGATCCTTGGGCCATGAGATGGACTTCTTTTTCTTATGGGGTTCTGGGCTGAGTAGATCCTTGGGTTGAGAGACAAGCTTCTTATTCCAACCCACTGGGCTAGGCGGGAGAAAGCATGCAATTTAATCAACTCA
This sequence comes from Carya cathayensis, assembly GCA_011037825.1. NCBI lineage: Eukaryota > Viridiplantae > Streptophyta > Magnoliopsida > Fagales > Juglandaceae > Carya > Carya cathayensis. The sequence continues at coordinate 478,510 of QGSO01000421.1, read as the reverse complement.
TGTTTCAATGCCCGCTTTTATTGCAGGCAATATTTATGGTATCAAACCAATCACTCGATCGGTACCATTTCTTAAAAAAATGTGTTCATTTTATGTGTTGTTTTGGGATGATTGTTGTTGATGTCGTGTTTCATATGCCTATGGGTCTCGCTCTTAGTAGTCTGGGTCTTTGGTCTGGAGGGCCTATAAACACAAAAAGGAGATCAGCAAGAGGTGGCCCTTGGGTGGTCGGGGGAGCCTCCAATGCCTAAATCAATAATGTCTTTAAAAATGATGTAGGAAAGCAGGAACCAAGCTAGGAAGTTTTGTGAGTGCATCCTCGTTCCCCCCCGTTTGATACCTGGGGGTTCTTTTTATACCTTACCTCGAGGACTAGACAATCATGCCCTATGGTTGGAGAAGGGGTGCCCTCCTGGAGTCCATCCAAAACACATCATTTAATGCAGTGTGGCACTCGAGTGATGCATTTAATGTGGCGTGATCATCTAGTGAGCGCATTTAATGCATTGTGATCCCCTATAGTGCTTTTGGGTTCAATCCCGGCGAGATGGCGTATTCCCCTCCCTCTTTCGCCAAGGTAGCTTCCTGCGCTCCCAGAATAGTGACCCGTCCTGTGACCTGAAACTCTAAACTTGGCTCGTATGGGGTCAGGAGCAATTGTTCAGGCCGCTAAGTGGCTTGGTGGATACAGGCCTTTGGGTACTAGGCTTGGCTCTCAAGGCCCTTTGGGCCTAAGGGAAAAAAAAAACTCCAACAGTTACCCCGTCAATTCTCATTGGGCTAGATCGATGAGGATTTCTCCTGCTCCCGTTCTATGTCATTGTTTGCTGTTTTATACCCGGTTGGTCAGGATGAGATGACATCATCACTCCCTTATCCTTCCACACGTTGAGCTTTATCCTCTCTCTCTTTCCTTTCAATGGAGTTCCCAAGGAATTGATCCCGGTGCCCGACGGTGGTCATTTTGTCTCTTCCACAATGATGGCTGTCAAATGACTTCCTCCTCTTTTCATTGCATCAGGTGTATGCGGGCTCAAACTTTTTTTATCTTCCATATTAGCTAGTGGAAATAGGAAAGCCAACCGTCGCTTCTTCTATATAAATCCAGTCACGCTCTCGCCGCTCCCCTTTTATCTCACTTTTCTGTTGTCTCTCTCTCCATTTTCATCCTCTTTATCGTACCTATTCCCAAAATGGCTACCATAAGGTTTTTTGAACTTGCAAATTTCGACAAACAGATCTAACTTGGGGCTGGTGTCTCAGAGTCGGGTTATGTCGGTCGCTCCTAGCATTTGGAAGTCTCTCTTGACATCCTACAGTTGCTGATCAACACCTACGGCATACCTGAGACTGTGGTCTTCAAGGCACCTGTGCACCGTGAAGGGGCCGTCGATATTGATGGCTCGACATCATGCATCGCTCTGTTCCCCTGCATGTTCTCCCGCAGATTAAGGCTGCCCTTCCTTCACCCCGTCCTTGAAGTCCTACATCACCTTGGGTTAGCTCCTGCCCAACTCCATCTGAATGCCTGGCGGATTCTAATCTGTTGTTGCATTCTGTGGCGGCATGCTCTATTGAAGTCAGACCCAGAGAGTGCCGATTTGACCTACCGCGAGTTCCTCTTGACTCACAATGTGAAGAGAGGCATCGAGGATATTTGTAGCTCTAGGGCAATGAGCGCCCTTTTTGTGTTAGAGTAGTGGTACCGCAAGTTCCTCGATTGGACATACAAGTTCTTTTTTGTATCTGGTCAAGAATGGGAGTTCTTAGTTGGGCAAATTGGCTGCGTTGAGTTCCTGATCAGGGCTTTGTGGAGCGTTTTCCCCCAATGACAAGGTTGTGCGACCGATAGCTACACCCGATGAGTTGCATCGCTTTACCATTGTTAGGGAGTAAGTGAAACAGCTCCCACTTCTCGTTCACTCGAAAGTTCTTCTTGGGGAGAATAACCTTGCCACTTTTCTTCCTCCTATCAATCACACCATCTCTTCCAATCATGGCATCTCCATTCATCTGCCTGTAGCATCACCAAAGAAGCAGACCCCAAGCCTCCTCCTTGAGGGCAAGGGGAAGAAACTTTGCTCAGAGGTTGGTAGGGCTAGAAGCGATCCTGTGCCTCCGCTGAGCCACATGACCTGGGCAATTTCCATCTAGCGACTAAGGCCCTAGGCATTTGTCCAAATTCCTACTTCTCCTACTCCTTCCGATGAGCCAGTTCGTTGATCGGGGGGGAGGAATCTCTTGGTCTTGGTTTGTCCATAGCGCCCCTTCTTCCGTAGCTTTGATCATAGAGTCCACTGTGGTTGCTAACCTAGGGACTGTAGTCATGCCCTCGAAACTGCAGAACACAACTCGAAGAGGCAACTTAGTTCAGATGCACTTCTGGGAGTTCTACAGGGCACCTTGTCAGTCCCTCATGGTGAAGCCTCATTTGGAAGCCAACTTTGAGATGTCCCCTTCTTCAGTGTCTACAGCTCGGTCCGCAGCCGGGGACCTTGAGTCCAAGGATAATTCTAGGGACTCTTGGAAGGAGTCCATCCCTGCCGCGAGAGGTATGTTGGTTCAAAGGTCCCCACAGGGAGAAGCTTTTATAGGCGATGTCCTGGTCGCCACTACTGCCATTAGTCCACTGGCAGGTTCAACTGTTGGTTCCGCCGAGGCTCTCAGGTCGATGGCTAAGTCTCCCATTTTCCCCTCGCCGAGTGTTGGGAAAGTTGCACTCTACCGTTCTTAATCATGCTGGCGAGATTGGTCGAGCGATGATTCCATACGCTTCTTGTCCAACAGATGACGACCCTCCTAACTGTCCTGCTAAGGATGTTGTGGGTGCTAAGCTTGAGGGAGATGATCACAAGGAGGTCAGGTTTGACCTCGTTGGGCATTAGCCAGACCTAGACGCTCCAGCAGTGGGCTCTGCTGACTCCAAGATGGATTCTAATGCCTCTCTCGACTAATTTCATTTTTTCTCTTTGTATTTAGCATGATGTAAATTCTTCATCCTTAGTTTTGTGTTTGTATGGACCATGGTGCTTAAAGAATTGTTATACTTTTATACATACTTTACTTCTCGATGTACTGCTAGATGCTTGCTTTGCTTTGTGGTTGCTTCCCTGTGCTTCTTGACTTCTTGCTCTCTCATTTTTCGACTGGTCAGGGGCTGCCTACCCTATTAGCGTGCTTCTTTGTGTGGTGTTCCCTTCTTGGAGAGGGGACCTTGCACTTCATATTCCGTGCTTTGTACTTCGGCCATGTGGCAGCCCTGAGTTCTCTAACAAAATATGTTTAATGGTTGATGCATCGCCCACAAGTTTCCATTGGTCTTGGGTAGTTAGCAATCAATGTTCACCTGTTACGTTTCCCTCACATTGATGGTACCAAATGGTGCTCAAGGCGCACATTCCCAGAATCTCAGGGAGTGAACCGTTGCACATTGCCTATATAATCCCTCCCTGCCTTGTGGTTTATCATAGAAGCTCCCCTCTTGCCCTTCAAGCATTTAAGGCCTTTCTGCCTTTCTTGTGGTGGGTTTTACTTAGTTAATTTTGACTTTGATGAGCATTCTGGTTTTGGGTGAGGCTTCCTGGATGGAGGCTCACATAGAAGTGGGTTTTGGCGATTCTTTATGGCATTCAGAGGAAACTTTGCCGAAAGTCATATTGTTCTCTATCACTTTGAGGTATGTTGTAAAGGAGGTGCGGACTGAGCTTCATGCCCAATTCATTCAATGGTCTTCCCTATCTTAGGACTCATCGTGCAGTCCATGTTCCATTACAACATCTCAACTCATTTCCATGATCGGGATGGATCAAGGCCTCTCACTCAGGCTTAGCGAGTGAACGAGATTTCTCTCTACCCGGGCCTGTTCTGGTTCTGGCGCATCCTCTTAAGCCAACGATGGGGAAAAGGGAGCCCTGGTCTAGGTCAAGAGTCCCCATCGAGTTCAACTCGAGCTTGACACATCATTGCTGCCTTGGACTGGGGTGGTAATCCTGAAGGAGAAGCCTCTATTTGACACTTCCACATGGAGATCTTTGTCTACAACTTCCATGTGCACATCTTAGTGTATGTGAAAATGGTTTTGACTCGAGGTTGGCTTCCTTGACGGTCATTCGTGAGTCAACGATCTTGATGTGCCTGGGACGTGCACGCCCTCCTGTCTTCACCTCCTATATACTTCTGGGATGGTGCCTCTTGGCACCCTATCGAGTCCGATTTTGCCGATGGATTATTTTCCTTCATGAATACATATTTGTTTATTTCTTCTTGTAAGGTTCCTTGCGAAGATGTTGTAACCTTCCTCTTTGTAAAGATTTTGATAGTTGATGAATAAAATGTTCTTTACTTATGTTCTTGCATTCTGTCGCCTTTACTTTCTTATTGTCCAATTGTGCTCTACGCAAGCCACCTTGGGGTAGCTAAGTGTTGATTCCCCAACAGCATTGTTGATGTCGAGGACTTGGCTCTCTTTCTTCCTAGCGGATGAGTGAATTCCCATACCGCAAGGGTGGGTTAAGGTGTTCTAAATCATCCTACCATGACGAATGGGACCAAAGGGCATGTGAACTTGGGGCTCGCCCAGAAACTCTTGCGGAGGCTGGGCAGCACTTAGGCTGAGCTCGCCTTATTGACCCTCATGCTTGGCGAGAGGGCCTAAGTGGCATGTGAAGCTGGGCTCGACCAAAAACTCCTGTAGAGGCTAGGCAACACTTAGGCTGAACTCACCCCTTTTGAGAGGGGCCAAGTGGCATGTGAAGCCTGGCTCATCCAGAAACCCCTGCAGGGGTCAAATAGCACTTAGGCTGAACTTGCCTCATTGTTACTCGTGCTTGGCAAAAGGAGTCGAGTGGCATGTGAAGCCACGCTCGCCCAGAAACTCATGCGGAGGTCGAGCAGCACTTAGGTAAAACTTGCCTAGTTGACCCTCGTGCTTGGCAAGAAGGGCTGAGCGGCATATTAGCCAGGCTCACCCAGAAACTCCTGTAGAGGTTAAGCAGTAGTTAGGCCAAACTAGGCCTGTGAAGCCAGGCTCGCCGAGAGGTTTTGAAGGAGGTCGAGCAACACTGAGACTGAACTCGCCTCATTGACCCTCGCTCTTGGTGAGAGGGCCCGAGTGGCATGTAAAACCGGGCTAGCCGAGATGCTTTGATGGAGATCGAGCAGCACTTAAGCTAAATTTGCCTCATTGACCCTTGTACTTAGCGAAAGGGGCCGAGCAACATGTGAAGCTGGGCTCGCCGAGATGCTCTTATGAAGGTCAAGCAACACTTAGACTAAACTCACCTCGTTGACCCTCGCATTTAGCGAGAAGGGCCAAGCGGCATGTGAAGCTGGACTCACCGACATGTTTTGACAGAGGTCGAGCGGCACTTATGCTGAATTCACCTTGTTGACCCTCACGCTTGGTGAGAGGAGTTGAGTGGCATGTGAAGCCACGCTGGCCCAAAAACTCCTGCAAAGGTTGAGCAGCACTTAGGCTGAACTTGCCTTGTTGACTCTCGTACTCAGTGAGAGTGGTCGAGCGGCATGTGAAGCTGAGCTCACCAAGATGCTCTTATGGAGCTCGAGTAGCACTTAGGCTGAACTCACCTCATTGACCCTGCACTTAGCAAGAGGGGCCGAGAGGCATGTGAAGCCAGGCTTGCCTAGAAACTCCTGCAGAGGTTGAGCAGCACTTAGGCTAAATTCGCCTCATTGACCCTTACGCTTGGAGAGTGGGCCTCAGCGGCATGGGAAGCCGGGCTCGCCGAGATGGTTTGATAGAGATCGAGCAACACTTAGGCTGAACTCCCCTCATTAACCCTCATGCTTGGCAAGAAGGGCCGAGCGGCATGCAAAACTGGGCTCACCTAGAATCTCCTATGAAGGTCGAGCAGCACGTAGACTAAACTTGCCTCATTAACCTGCACACTTGACAAGAGGGGCTAAGGGCATGTGAAGCCGAGCTCATTCAAAAACTCCTACAAAGGTTGAGTAGCACTTTGGCTGAACTCGCCTTATTGACCCTTGCCCTTGGCATGAGGGGTCGAGCAGCATGTGAAGTTGGGCTTGACCAAAACCTCCTGCGGAGGTCGAGCAGCACTTAGGCTAAACTTGTCTCATTGACTCTCACACTTGACAAAAGGACCCGAGCAGCACATGAAGCCAAGCTTAAGTCAGTAGTTTGGTTGACCCTCAAACCATTCTCTCCCCATTTGTCCCCCCGGGGGAGGTAATTAGTCAAAGGCCTTAGAGCCGAATTACTCTTCACCATGATGGGAAGGGTTAATTTTTTTGGCCAGCCTCAGGACTGGACCCATTTTCCTTCGTGGGGGAGGTTGGGCTAGCCCGGTGCTAGTCCTACCTTTTGATCCTCATGTGGAGGTAGTCTGATCTGACAGTGTGTGACTAGACTCATCCCTATCCGTTGGCATTACAAGGAAGGTAGGTGAGGGATAGGCTAGTGCCATGTCCACTCTTCGTTGTGGAAGATGGCAAGGTAAGCATTTGGGCGGCCTCAGGGCCTACCCACTCTTCTCCAAGGGAGGGTCGAGATAGTCTTTGGCTCATCTCACCCTTTAGTGCCCCTCTACGAGGTAATGATTAGGCAGTTTGTGACTATACCCACTCCTACCTTGTCGATGCCTATAAGGAAGGTAAGTTGTCGGGTAGTTGAGAACTGGCCCACACTTTACTGCGGGAAGGATTAAGCAACCTTTGGCATTACACCTATCCTTTTAGTAGCCGGTAGGAAGGTAATGTCAGATAGTGATGGGACAAGGTAATTTGTTGAGGAAGCTAAAAAGCTGCCCTTGCTGTCCTCTGTTGGGGAGGTTGGGCCACCAAGGGGGCTAGAGCTACCTGTTGACCCTCACATGGAGGTAGTTTGTTCGGATAGTTTGCGACCGGACCTATTTCGGCCCTTTGATGTCACAGGAAAGGTAAGTGAGGGTCAGGCTGGTGTCGTGCCCACTCTTCATTGTGGCAGGATGGGATAATTCATTCGGGCAGCCTCAGGGCTACACTCGCTCTCCTCCGCAGGGAAGGTTGGGCTTGCTCTAAACTAGTCCTGCTTGTTGACCCTTACGTGGAGGTAGTCTATTCGGGTGGTTTGTGACTAGACCTGCTCCCATCTGTCAATGCTCACTAGGAAGGTAAATTGTCGGGCAGCCAAGGGCTAGCCCGCACTCCGTCGTGGTAGGGATAAAGTAGCTTTCGGCATTACACTCATCCCTTTATTACCCCGCAAGGAGGTAATTAGTTGGTAAAGACTCAACGTTGACGGAGACATTCACGGGTGAGGATTGTTGTTGATGGAGGTTTGCTCATTGAAGTCCTGAGGAAAGTCTAACGTTTTTCGTTAAAATAGAGTACGTACATTAGAAAATGAAATTTACAAAATTGTATACGGGATCTAGTTGCTTCTTTATTTTTCCTATATGTGCCCTTCTCCCCTCCTCCAGCCGTGGCAGGTTGTGTTCCCAACAAGGGCTATTTGTGGCTTCATGTGAGGCACATCGTCGGGCTTCAGCTTCAACTCCTGTATGTAACATTTGTGAGCCAAGGCCTATTAGCCGTGGAGATGGGTTGCACAAGGAGCATTGCCTGCCAAGACAAACAGGGTGATCATTTCGGCCGGTTGGACTATTTCTCCAGATAAGCCCTTGAGCTGCATCGGGGCTGGTTGGAGTCGCGCATGTCTATTCCCATGAGGGTAAACGCTTCCCAAAATAGGATGTCAACCGAGCTACCATTGTCTATGAAGATCCTTCTCGTGGTGAAGTTGGCAGTCTGCATAGTCACCACCAGCACATCATCGTGCTGGTAGAGGACTCCTTCCTCATTATCCTCTTCAAAGGAGATCATGGGGGCAGACTCGCCCCTCTTGTACTTGGTCGGGCGGTACATCGCCGAGTAAACTTCTAGGTATAACGGGCCTCTCTGGCTTGTGCCTTCCATCCGGAGGAGGTCGCTCCTCCGCTAGCAAAACCTTCGGTATAGTTTTGATTTCCCCCATCGGGGGCATCTCTCTGTACGACTATTGGGGGGACCACATAAAGGTTCTCGCTCAGCTTCCCTTCTCTGCAGGCTTTCCACTTTCCTTTACATGTAGCCCCTATCGGGCCTTCTTTCTTGGGACCGTCTCTTCCATACCTGCTCTTCTAGTTGAAACGGGTGGTGCCTCAGCATTGTTTGGCCTACCTGATGTGAATGGCATTTGCCCTTGTTGTGGTTGGTCGACTGGTGGTAGGTGTGGTAGTAACGCGTCATTTGGTAGTCTTCTTGAGCAGGATGGTGCTCATCCTTCTAGATGGCAAATGACGAGCAGTTCTAACGATATGCCACATTCCTTGATGAAGGCTCCTCCTTCTTCCCTTCGCATGGCTTCCTTTTTACTTTTTCGCTAGAGGGGCCATTAGTCAAGGCCTTTCCCGTTCAGTCTACCTGCTCCAATTCCTTTCTCCTTAGTTTGGTTAGGGCGCAGATTGTATCCTCAGTGTGGATGAATTTATCTATTTGGTCCATGAACTCCTGTAAGGTCACAGGGGTTCTTGGCCAGCTCGTTGTCGTCTCCCACCACATGTCTATATATGTGGTGTTCACTGGAGCTGGTTCCTTCATCGTGCACTGCATCCTAGATGTTATGCTTAAGGGTCTTGTTTTCCTCACTGAGGACATCTATCTTGTTAGTCAGCTTTTCTATGAGTTGCTCCATCGCTGCTATTTTGGCTTCCATGTTTGCTGACGTTGCTTTTTCTTGGTCCCGAACTCTCTGAGAACGGGTTCTTGTAGGCATACAAAAGACACGTAAAGTTTTCTTGTGTATCCCACAGACAGCACCACTATTGATGTCGTGCTTCGTACGCCTCTAGGTTGGGTTCTCAATAGTCCAGGTCTTCAGTTTGGAGGGCCTACTAACACTAAGAGGAGATCAGCAGGAGGTGGCCCTTGAGTGGCCGAGGGAGCCTTCGATGTCTAAATCGATAATATCCTTAGAAATGATGCGGGAAAGTAGGAATCAAGCTAGAAAGTTTTGTTAGTACGTCATTGGTCCCCCCCTTCGATACCTGGAGGTTCCTTTTATACCTTACCTTGATGGCCAGGCAACCATGCCCTGTGGACGGAGAATGGGTGTCTTCTGGAGTCCTTTCCATCACGCATCAATTGATGTGGCATGACCCTCTGAGTGATGCATTTAATGCGACATAATCTTTTGGTGAGGGCACTTAATGCAACGTGATCTCCTACAGTACTTTAGGGTTTAATCACATCGAAATGGCGTGTTCCCCTCCCTCTTTCATTGGGGTAGCTTCCCGCGCTCCCAGAATAGCGACCCATCCTTCGACCCGACACTCTGAACCTAGCTCATATGGATCGGGAGCCCTTGACCAGGCTAATGAGTGGCTTGGTGGATATAAGTCTCTGGGTACTGTGCTCGACTCTCTGGGCCCTTTGAACCTGGAAAAAAAAAATCCCCAACAATCGACGTGTGCATGAAATCTTACCCACTTTTGATATATTTCTATTTTGTTTAGTAATTTATTGAATTTACCCATAAAAAATCTAGAACGTCGTCAATGCTTAGGTCAAATATTTATTATACTAGGCATCGATTTAGAGATTAAATTTAAACTTGGGGCCAAATATTAACCTTAAGGGACATAACTTCCCCCAAAAAACTTATCCCTAAAAGACATATATTCCTGTACGTAGGAGTCTGGTATAATATTTTGTAAGGGTCATTGTTAGCATGCATGCACTTTGGTCTTTCTGAATAAAATAGGTCCTAATCAAAGGGACCGGCTTCAGTGGTAAAAATAATAGGATATTTTCTGTTAAAGTCAAACAGACGTCGTGTAATGTTTGGTTAAGGAAAAAAATTATGCTAATGGGTCTACCAAATTAACAGGTTAAGAATTTGAGAGTTTAATATTTTTGGATTTTGAAATCATCGAACGGTTAAAGTACTAAATAATAATAATAATAATAATAATAAAGGAGAGAATAAGAAACAATAAACTTAAGTTTCATGCATTCTATTTGAAAAATATAGATAAAATTTTTATTCATATAAAAAAATTTATTTTTAATGGCATACCTTACCTTTTTTTAACGGGAGTACTCGATACTTACACACTCTGTATCTATAATTACTCAATGTAAAAAAAAATAGGGCTATACATATACACAATATTATACATAGGTGCTATCTCATTCTATCAACTTTTTATTTTATTTTTTTAATTTGAACTTCAAATATTTTTTAATTTTAGGATTTTTATTATTTTAAAAATTGTAAATAAAGATTTTACTTTAAAAAAAAACATTCGGTTTAAATAATATTCAATGCCACGGTATTGAGAATTCAATGTTGAGATTTGAACCGACCTCGTGGAAAAACAAAAATAGAAACTCTAGAACTTAAAAATAGAGATTCTAACATAAAAATATTATACGGTGTCGGTTTGGCTAACAAAATTAAAAAAAAAATAAAGTTATTTTGCCGCAGGATCCAAGTGGGACCCTAATTAAAGACATGTATAATTTTGTAAAGACAAGTTATTGGGATACGTAGGGTACTGTTTCCTAGGATGCTTTTAAATGGATAATTTGTTCATGATCTTGTCACTCAGACGACATGCATGACATGTCATGCATGCGTTTGCAATTTTCCTTGTATTTGACTTAGATCACACAGTGCCCAAACAAGTGATCATGGATTTATATATATATATATATATATATATATATATATATATATATGTGCATCTTCCTTTTGCATTTTCTTTTGATCATATCCAGTAGTACTCGTGAATTCCAGCCCAACTAGGCAGCCATTGAAGTACGTACCAAGCTGCTCCAATATTCAACACATAGAGATTTGAGCAGGATCTTCTTGTCCACCAAATCCTATTTTTCCGTATCCCTTTTGGGGGATTCCGGCGTTTGAATTCTTATCCTTTTAACTAGGCAGGGTTTGGATTTTTGGATTTGTTGAGTTGAGGTGAGTGTTTTTATAAATAATAATAAATTAAGTTAATGAAGTGAGTTATATATATTAGATTTATTTAAATAAATTTAGATATATTTAACTGTTAAAATAAATTTAAAAATATTTATAAACATTGAAAAAAGTTGTGAATTTTATATATTAAGAGATGATAAGTTAAAAAGATTGTACTATGTATAAATGGTTTTGAATTGAGATGAGTTTAATAATTTGATAATTAAATATTTAGTTATTAGATTCAATTTAAAAGTAGACTGAATTGAAATAAACAGGATTGAACGCTTCAACAAATACCTGGATATACCCGAATAATTAGTCTAAAATTCAGATAAAAAGTCTTAGACTTAATTTGTATTTGGTTACAGTTTAAATAGGATAAAATATTATTATAATATAATTTTTTAATATTAATTTTATTTTAATATTTGAAAAAATTAAATTTTTTATTATATTTTATGTGAGAATTTAAAAAATTATAATAATTATATGAGATGAAATAAAATAGTTTAATTAAAAAAATATAGAATTTGTCAGAGTATATATTTTCTAGGACAATGCTATGTCTATTGAGGATTTTCTCACCGATCAGCTTAATTTTTTATTTTTCTTACTTTTTTTTCAACATTTTTTAAAAATAAAAAAAATTATAAATTCATTTAAAACAATTCCTCTAACATTAAGTATAAAAAAAAATTAAATAAAAAATAATATGCATTTCGGTAAAAACTGAAAATAGTATTTCCCTATTTTCTACATGCAGCAGCTAGCACATGTCGTCTTCTTTTTCGCAGATACAGAGAAATAAGATTATGGGCGCTAGGTGGTGGCGTGAATGTTCTTTTTTGTCACGTTTTTGTTTCTTTTTTTCTTTCAAGGCATAGATTGTTTCCCAAGTATATACTCAGTAAGAGTAATGTTATATACAGTCGTGAAGTGTATAAATATCATATAATTATTTTAGAAAAGAAGTATGATCTACTATTAAAAAATTAATTTTTATTTTATGTAAGTTCCGTATTAATTAACTTTTTTAAAAAATACTGCATGATACTTATACAACTACAACTATAAATATCATTTCTGTTACAATAATCATCAATGAGAGACGGCAAATATTACTTTCCCAAGAATATTTATCTTCTAGATCGAGCGAGGCTGTCGACGTATGTCTATATAGATCATCAGTTGCAGTAGCCAATTTGAAGTGAAAAAGCAAAATCGATCGTTTTAGTAGTGATCAAATTAACAGGCGGTACTCAATATATATATATATATATATATATATATATATTGTCATGAAAAAGTCTCAAGAGGCAAATTTTATTTGATTTTTTCTTTCTAATATAATTTTTTTTTAAAGTATTACATATAATAATTTTATTCTCTAGTCAATTATCCATTCATTATCTATAATTAGATGTGAGAAACGATTGGTCCGGACTGGTCGTTTTGGTCCTAACTGGACCGAACCAAGACGAAGACTGGTCAGTCGCAATCCTAGTCCATATTTAAGAGGATCGAAAAGTTTCGATCCGGTCCGATCTAGACTTTTATCTATTGAAAAATAAAAATAAAAAGTATTATATATATAATATTATACAATTTATTATATAATTTTCTTCTAATATATTACCATTAAGAATAAAAAATTTTAAATATGTTATTAACAAATTAATATTCTATCAAGTAACTTATATATAATATAAATTACCTAATTCGATAGTAATTATATAAATTAATAATATAATTTTTCATCTAATTCATTATCATTAATCATATAATCCATATTAATAAGTCACTTAATTTTAATTTAGTATTTAAAAAAATTTATTAATTAATTTTAAAAAAAGAAATAAAATAAAAAAAAATAATCAATTTTAATTAGCTCACTTAATTTTTATTAATTGATCAAATAAAAAAGAAGGACCGACGGCAACCGGTCCTGTCCGATCCTTAGAGATGTTTGGTCCGGACCGTTTTCACCACTATTAAATATAATAAAATCTAATTTATTTTTAAAATTAAATTATGTGCACCTTATTAGTTATGCTTAAAATGGAATTTTTTTAAACATTTTTTAATATTAAAGGATTGGTACGAGAGAAGAATATAATAATAAATAATTTAATAATTAGGAAAATAAATAAATAGACACGAAGGGTGTAATTTTTGTCGGATATGGTTAATTTTGCGACCTACAACCTATCAACTTCAAGCATTAAATTGATGAGATGGGGATCTCACCTGCAGATCACAATTGTAAATGTGCGCATACAGTAATATTGGTTGAGAATTACGGATCTCTCTAAATAAAATCTCACGATAATAAACTGCGATCCATCTACAACCATCATCGCTTTTAATGGAGGTTCAACTTCAACCCGATAATTTGCATAATTTTATGGACCGCTAAATTCCGTCTTTGGAGATGGCGTCTTCGGCATGGGTGGAAATTAAGAAGGAAAATACTTTACCCATAAATAAATTATATATATATATATATATATAAACTTATAAATTGATAGGATATGTCATATTGTAAAATTATTTTTATTGTAAAATAAATCTAATGAATTTTATACAGTTAAATCAGTTTGTGAGTTTATTTTATATAATCTTTTTGTGTTTGTAATAATTCTTAACTAAGAAATTAGTTTTAAAATCTTTTTTTTTTTTTTTGCCACCTCTTTACATTAAATTTTTTTGTTTTGAGATGTTTGTTGGAAACCCTACCCCCTCCTCATATATCATCATTTCTATTTTTAATAGATATTTGCTGGCTTAGAGGATAGAAAAAATAAAAATAAAAAACGCGCGTTTAATGTGCAGATGTTCATGTATTTGATCATTTAATTTAAGAGAAGTATATATATATTATATAAATGATAGTTGAGCGTCATGTAATTATTTTGAAAAGAATAAAATAAAATTTATCTAAAAAAGTTAATTTTTTTATAATAAATCTTATTTTTTTTAAAAAGTTATATATTGTTTATACATTTTACGGCTATATATAACATTATATAATTATAATAGGCTGAATTATATGCTTATAATTTGACAGTTGTTTTTCAATTTACACACATTTATAGACCAACGGCGTTTGATGATGAAGATTTATATTTTCTATCAATAATATTCAATATTTTAACGTCAATAAATTATATTAATTTTTTACTTAATTTATATTTTTATAAAATGAAGAATTACAAAAAAGAAAAAGATAATCCTTATTTTTTTAAAAAAAAGTATTTGTGAACTCACTTATTCATACAGGATAAATATAATATTGAGGTAAAAAGCCTACCAATCAGTGGACATAGGAAAAGAAATACTCTGCTTCCAAGCAGATGTATAAAGTATATAAAGTAAAGTGCTTATCATATAATATTCTATTATAAGAAAAAAGTAATTATATATACTGCATCATTATTTTATTTTTATTTTATTATATAAAATGTTACATATTTATTATTATTAAATAAAAAAATTATTTAATAAAAAATTATTTAATAATAATAAATATGATATATATTATATAGTAAGATGAAAGTAAAATAGTAATATAATGTATAGTTTATTTTTAAAAAGAAAAACTCGCATTTTCCAACACAATTTGGGTTTGGTGAGCCGACGGAAAAAGATTAATGGAGGTTGAAAAGGATAGTGTCGACTGTAGAGTGGTGCAAACACAACAGATCACACCCGCGCTGTCACGCCCCAAAGAGAGAGAAGATAGGTATTAAGAGCACGTGGCTGAAGAACCTGGTATAGGTGGTCCAATCAGCATTGACGTCATCTTCGGTGAAGACTGAAATATTTCGCACGCCTTAGTAATGCGCTAGTTTTACACGTGTCCAACAGTTACTTCCCTTCAACGCAAACTTGAAATTTCTGAGTCTTGCCAAGCCTTTTCCATTATAAAACTACTAGCCTCCGGTGTATTCTTCTCTCACACTTTTTGTTATTGCCTTGCGTTTAACTTTCCTTTCCAGGCCTTTGATTCTCTCTTGTTCTTGATAATTCTTGGAAATAAGATATGGGTTTTGAAGCTTCTTTGTGTCTGCAATCCATGTCCACCATTTTCTGCATTTTATTCTTCTCTTTCACCGTGTTTTTTTCTTTGTTCTCTCTCTTAATCTTCATCTTGCGGCTTAAACCGTGGTGTAACTGCGAGGTTTGCCGGAGTTACTTGTCGTCCAGTTGGGCCAAGGAGTTCGGTAATCTGGCCGATTGGTATACGCATCTTCTCCAGAAGTCGCCCACCGGGACTATACATGTTCACGTGCTCGGAAACACCATCACTGCCAACCCGGAAAACGTCGAGCACATACTGAAAACCAGGTTCGACAACTACCCGAAAGGGAAACCGTTTTCGGTTATCCTCGGTGATCTTCTGGGCCACGGAATTTTTAACGTGGACGGCGACTCGTGGAGGTTCCAGCGAAAAATGGCGAGCCTGGAACTCGGTAGCGTCTCGGTTCGGTCCTACGCGTTGGAGATTGTCTCCTCCGAGATCCAATCCAGGCTAGTTCCTCTCTTGTTATCCGTGGCTGGCAAACAAGACGGAGTTTTAGACCTACAAGACGTGTTTCGCCGCTTCTCCTTCGATAACATTTGCAGATTCTCCTTCGGATTAGACCCAGGCAGCCTCCAACTATCGCTGCCTATATCTAGTTTCGCCGTTGCCTTCGACGTTGCCTCCAAGCTATCTGCGGAGCGAGCAATGGCAGTCTCTCCTATAGTGTGGAAGATCAAGCGACTGCTTAATGTGGGCTCAGAAAGGAAGCTAAAGGAAGCCATCAAAACGGTGAATATCCTAGCCACTGAGATGAAAAACCAACGGCGAAAATTGGGCTTTTCCAACAGAAACGACCTTCTATCAAGATTTATGGCTTCCATAGACGACGAAAAGTATCTCCGCGACATTGTCATAAGCTTCGTCTTGGCAGGCCGTGACACAGTGGCCTCCGCCTTGACCAGTTTCTTCTACCTGTTATCGCAGCACCAGAGGGTTGAGGCTGCGATTCGGGACGAGGTGGTGCGGGTCATTGGACGGCGGACTCAGGAGGCGGCGGCCGGGAGCTTCGAGCAAATGCGCCAAATGCACTACTTGAACGCAGCAATCTATGAGAGTATGAGGCTCTATCCTCCAGTTCAGTTCGATTCCAAGTTTTGCCGAGAGGACGATATATTACCCGACGGTACCTTTGTAACGAAAGGCACGAGGGTTACGTACCACCCCTACGCAATGGGCCGCATGGAGCGCATCTGGGGCCCGGATTGTCTCGAATTCAAGCCTGAGAGGTGGTTAAGAGACGGCGTTTTCATGCCTGAAAACCCGTTCAAGTATCCAGTTTTTCAGGGTGGACTTAGGGTTTGTTTGGGGAAGGAAATGGCACTTGTGGAGATGAGAAGTGTTGTGCTTGCTCTAGTTCAACGGTTTGATATTCGGCTTGCCGATCCAAACTGGACACCGCGGTTCGTCCCGGGCTTTACCGCCACCGTGAGAGGCGGACTGCCGGTTTTCGTTCAACAAAAGGGGGGCTAATTTCCCATGTACTACACCTGCATGCATGATCATCGATCAGTACTACGTATATATATATATATATTCTGTAATTATTAGGTGTGCCTTGGTGATAATTCGTAGTAGCTAGCTAATTAATTCATGATCATATCTATATATATATATATATATGAAGTAGTTGAAAATTATCATGTAAAGGATATTGTGGCAAGTGATGTTGGATTCTGTCTCTTGTAATTTTTTAATTTGTCAATATTGACGTACCAGCTAGCTTATTATCATGCTCATGTAAAGGAATTAGCTAGAAGTATTTCTTTAATTAATTATTTTATGGGTTTTTGTTTTTTTAACGTAATCTTTATAATTTTTTAAATTTTATCATAAAATATAATAAATAATTTAATTTTTTTAAATTTCATAATAAATATAATATTTTAATAATATTTTATTCGATTTTCAACTTTCATCTCATCTCAACTGACTATTCAAACCTCTTCTTAATCAATGTATGGATTTGGCTACTCAAAGCTGTGCCCAGTTGAACGGTATTCCATACATGAATGTTGTAATATTCATTTTAGTATATATTAATTTCTTTCTTATTTGAGATTTCCCATAAATGAATGATAGAAATGATAAATTATATATTAATTGAATAGAGGTGTATGGTCTTTTGTGTAAGATTTATACGTACGTATAATATATATATATATATATATATATATAAATATAACTTGAGGTTTGAGTTTAGGTGTGAATCGGAGAAGTAGCTTATTAATTTATGTTCATGTATAGAGAGATGATTACTGACGTTCCCCACCATGCATGTATATAATCGGAGGAGCTAGGCATGATGCATGCATGTATTTTGAAGCACGAGAAATTAAAGAAATTAAAATAGCTCGTACTTCCCGTGAACTTGCTGCCCATAATATATAATTAAATAAATAATTTTTATAATAGTGAGTACATAAATATCTGATAATCGTTTTGTAAAAAATAAGGTCTAATATTAAAAATATTAATTTTTATTTCATATAAATCATATATTTATTTATTTTTTTAAAAATAATTACACAATATTTATCCATAAAATCATTTCTCATAATGCAAAGATATAAATATTAAGGTGGGCTTCCGATCCGCCCCATGTTTTGCATTTTATATCCTATTGTAGTGGACGAGGTATCATGCTATGGCGTCTGGTCTCTCTCTCTCTCTGTGTATATATATATATATATAATAAGATCAGTACTACCGAACAAAGATACGTATAAAACAAATGAGATCCCTGTCATGAAGGAGTAGTAGTAGTAGTTGGCTATTAATTAAAATAAAATTTAAAGCAATATATAATAATATTATTCCAACATGCAATATTGGTCTTATCATGATATTTAATTAGCTAGCTACCTGCAGTCTGCAGATCAACGAGAATCAAATCCTGACACTACAACAAAATATCTTTTTTAGGATGAAAATTTTCGGCACAAAATGTATAGATTTCTTTTAAAAAATTATTTAAATCGTCCTAAAATCACTGTCCTAGAAAATATAATAAGACGAAAATATATCTTTTGGAATGCTATTCGTTCCAGAATGACGTTCGAATGTTTGGCAGTTACCGTTCGAACGTTAGTGTATCTTTTGAACGGTTATCAAGATACGTTCAAACAATCAATACAATTACGTTCAAACGTTAAAGGAAGAGATCGAACGGTGCTAAGTAATGTTCGAACGCTACGGTAATAAATTACGTTTGAACGTTTTTTTGATCATCTGGTATCGTTCGAACGTCTTGGTCATTAATGTTCGAACGGTACAGTATCGTTTGAACGACCTACTCATTAATGTTCGAACGTGACATGTTCGTTCGAACGGATATTATTTTTATTAAAACCCATAATTAAAAAAAAAAAAAAACTAAATAGACATTCATAATATTTGAAAAACATAAATTAGGAACTGTTTAATTACTCACAAAAGTTTTATAATAAGTGCGAACTAATAAATAACCATGAGACTGGCATTGTTCATACATAATTAGATAATGTCATAAGCTGGACGTAAAAAATCATCAGTTGCTTGGAGGCCTGTACTGTTGCATAAGTTTCTGCATTTGGAGTTACATATCTCTCCTGAACTCTGCTTGTTCTTCTTCATATTGTTTGAGGCGCATCTCCATGTCTCCTTGTTTCGCCAATTGAGCCTCTAACTCTTGCTGTTTTGCAATCAATTCTTCAATTCTGCGATTCGCATTCTCTTGCGCTATAGAGGCAGATCCGGAAGAAGAGGAAGAGGGAGAAGGTCTTACACAGCGACCCAAATCCCTCAAATATCCTGAACGTTCACCCAGAACTTGTGTAAAAATCTCAACATCATTATTTGAGAAATTTTGATTTGACGTAGATTCAACACGCAGGACAACCATTTTATCCTACACATCAGATAAAGAGTTAATATCATCATAAATATTCGAATACATTTATTTAAAACAAATTATAATACTTACATAATTTTCACGGGCATCGGGATGACTCCACTCTCCATTACGATTAGTATGTGATGCAGAATATAATTTTGTCAGATCATAATTGGCATCTAAATCTTACTATAATAAAGATTTGTTAAGATATAAAGTCATTATGATTCATATATTCAGTTAACTATATACAAATTAAAGAATAGCAATACCAATTTCTTAAAGAGGCGATGGAAAGATCTTGAGCCTGCATGATGAGTAATCTTCAATTTTGATCTATTTGTTTTGTTTATAGAACTTCGCTCCTGTATAGGAATTGAAAATATTAGAAAGCGAAATTAAAAATAGGATGACTAAAATAATTAAATTAATTATACCTTATATGATGGATCCTCAAACATGTCACAAAGTTTTTCCTAATCAGAAGGTTGCACATCTTGAAAAGGATGTTGGCGTGCTTCCTCACTATTCTCAAACTTATTATAATGCTTATGACACATCGCCTTATATTTACGGAATGCATTACTCATAAGCTCTTCCACAGTTTTACGCTCCTCTCTCCGACCAAAATTTAATTCAAAATCATCCTTACAGAAAAAAATTTGGACAAAGATATTATCATTTATAATATTCTAACTTTAAAGTAAAATAAAAAAATTTACCAATTAAATTTCGCGTTTTAAACATTACCAAACAACGCTTCTTGATAAGGTCCTTAACATCTTGGGGGACTTTCTTCCACGAACTTGTTGCCAAAGGTGCATAAGTTCGTGTAAGAGCACCCACATGTGATGCAAGCCAAGTTGCAGGTTGTCTTTTGCCTCCGGTATGTTCATCAAGAATGTTAACTTTGATCTTACCCCCTTACAATATTTTTCCAACGTCACGCCTCTAATAGTGCCTCGACCTTGACGAGATTGTACTGTGAAGTCATCATGATATATAACATTGTAATCAATTTTCTATTATAACTTTAATTAATAAATTTTATGAGTATTAGAATTTTACCTTGTTCTGTAGAGTCAATCTCTAATGGTGAGTCTGAAAGAGAGCTAGGAACAGGTGGAGATGGGATGTGAACTTCCTTTCTCTTTGGAGGCATAATTTCAGAAAACTATCTGTGCAAACATAATTCGTCAATCACTATCTGTATCAGTATCATTTGACAATTCAGACTCATCATTTGTAGATACTTCAGTGGAATCAACGTTTTGCTCAATTATCGCATCAACAATTTCAGCCTCAATATCTTCTCTATTTAATGGAATCATCTCATACTAGCTCAAATCTACAAACAAATTAAAGACAGGCTGACTCTCTTGGTATGCTTCTTGAGTAGAGGGATCATCTGCTTCTTCATCTCGCCCTTCCGCCTGAGAGATAACATCATATATATTTCTTGGAGAATACTTTTGTACTACTCGCCATTGATTTCCTAACTTCAGGTCATCTAAGTAAAATACTCGAGATGCTTGAGAACTTAAAATAAAAGGATCATCTTCATACCATTTTTTTGATGTATTAATACTCAAAAAATATTCTTCATCACGGACTCTAGTTCGAGGATTGCTTAAATCCCACCAATCACACTTAAACAGATACACTGCAAGTTCTCCCAAATATTTCATTCCAATTATATCAACAATAACTCCATAGAAATCAATATTTTCTCCATCATGACTTCCCTCAACTAGGACATCACTATTTTGTGTTTTCCTATAACAATCCCTATCCACTGTGTGATACCTACTTCCCCGAGAAATACATGCAGAATATCTTGTAGCGCGCCTCGATGTGCCACGCACTAATGCATACAGTTCATCCGATATATCGTTTGGATTATTTGCATGCATTTGTACAACCTACGTATTGAGTAAAACTTCTATTATATCAATAAGAAACAATTAATATTTAATGAACTATTGGATGAGTAAAGCATATGTAATGTCATTACCCGTTGTTCAAACCATCTCGGGAACTCCTCTTCATGTTTCTGATTTATATCATTTACTCCTAGTTCCTTGAGCATGCTAACATGATCACTGAAATTGATAATTACAACAATTCTTTTATATCTGTAATCTTTCATGAAAGTAAATGTGCGAATATTAGATTAATAAAACATTATAACTTACTTCAAGTGGTTCTCTATCTCAGGGCAATTGTTCAGCACGTACCACTAAGCTTTCTCAAACTCTCTTCCACATAAGTCATAACCATACATTACACCAAGTGGATGTACTTGTAGGAAAAACACAAAAAACCCATTTCGTTGTCTTGCTCGGTCACGTGTGCATCAACAAACAAACATGTATTAACCACGTGTGCATCAACAAACAAACATGTATTAACCACAATCATGTAAAAATCAATGAGTATGCCACCTTTCACCGGGTAATTGGTCATATCTCATTCGGAATTGTAAGATCATAGTCGCAAACCTAATCTCTATAATCTGTCACGTCCAACAAAATTTTGGCAATATCTCCCCATAGTTTTCCAAATATGCTCGTCTGGTTGTGTGCACCGACGTGTTATTCGTCGATACAACATCACCGAAACTGCATTTCCGGAGAACAAGGGATAAATCTGCCAAAATCTTAATGTTGGACGTATAACAGATATAGATCGATAGTTTGCGAGAATGATCTTACAATTCCAAACTGTCCACTCTGGACAATTCAAGAGTTATCAATCTTTCAATTCAGGCGGATTGATAACTCTCGAACGGGTCTAAGGCTAATTTTGATGAACAAGCAATGCAAGATATGCCAATATTTAACATGTATCAAACAAAAAATGCAAGATATGCTAATTAAGTATTTGTATTATTAAATAATTAGATAGTTATTATAACTATTTATATTTTAATTAACATTCATTTTATTAATTATAATTCAGAATTTATATTTAATTCAAATTCATTTTATTACTTTTAACTTTTAAGTATTATTAAATCTAGATTATTTTCCTGTTATTTAAAATTCATTTTATTAATTGAAAGATTAAGTATTTATGTGTTATTAAATATGAACTATTTGTATTAACCTTCAATTGAATAATTCAACTATTAAATATTTAAGTATTATTAAATCTTAACAATTTGTATCTTTATTAACCTTCAATTGAATACTTCAACTATTAAATATTTAAGTATAAGTAAATCTTAACTATTTATATTCTAATTAAAATTCATTTGAATAATTTAACTATTAAGTATTTAAGTATTATTAAATTTAGATTATTTGTAATTTAATTTAGATGATTTGTAATTTAATTCAAATTCATTTGATTACTTTTAACTTTTAAGTATTTAAGTATTATTAAATGTAGATTATAAATATTTTATTTAAAATTCAATTCCTGCATTAAAAGATTAAGTATTTTAACACTGACCAACATAACGTTCAAACGGTGTTAGTCACCGTTCGATCTAAGGGGCATACGTTCGAACGGTACACGAATACCGTTCGAACAATTTAATTCCAGATTACAGTCGTCTTCAACCTCTGAAAACCTCAACATTTACCAACTCATTACATCAAAAGACAGCAAACAATATCACAAACTCATTATAGCAAATGAAAACACTTATATTTAAACTAAAATGAGAATATATATAAGGAGAATACTTGATTTAGAGAGATAAACTAAACTTTCCACCGGTACCCAATGCCCCAAACGAAAATACTCTTCACCAAATCTTAAAAATAACCTCTTAATCCGAAAATATAAGAGATTGATTAAAATTAGTAATATTTGGGGGCTGGATTGAGGAATAATGGTGTTGGTTGGAAGAAAATGGCCGTGGGAGCGAGTATAAGACGACTGTGACGAGCGCGAGATTGTAAGGTTCTGTCGTGTAAATGTAGAACATTAACGTTCGAACGTTTATTTACTGAACGTTTGAACGTCAAATATACTAGCGGGAAAATTTTCCCCCGCTAATTTAACGTTCGAACGTGAAAATACATGTTCAAACGTTTGCTTCCGTTTACATATACGTTTGAACGGTTATTTGAAAGCGTTCGAACGGTTTATTAAAATGTTGCTCATTGTATTTTTTTTACACTATACCTTTAAATATACTAAACTGTAAATATACTATAGTTTAGAGACATAGTAATATAACTATATAGTATATAATCAAATATATATTATATAGTTTAGTAACATATATAGTATAAAATATCATACTATATCTAGTATTATAGTCAAGTACATATATTAACCTATATATAACATATATATGGTATCATAGCATAGGGTTATATGTATTACATGCATATATAGTGTTAAAATATTAGATTATTATTATTATTATATAATATAATAATAGGATACATACTATTATATATAGTGTCATCTATACTACTAGCAATTAGAGTGTATTCTAATGATACTAAAGCTAAAATTGAGCATATATAGTCATATATAGTGTCATTTATAGTGCTAGAATAGAGAGTGTCATCTAATTAGCCTATAACTGCAATATAATATGAAAAATATACTAAACAAGTCATCTAATACATATACTATTAAATATATATATATATATATATGTATTAGTTAATATCACATATATATATATATGTTATATAACACTATGAACATAGTGTCGTGTATATAGTAGTCTATATTATATTATACTATATAATATAACTTATACTATATACTATATAATATTCAATAGTATAATATTTTAATTAAATATAATATAATATATACTATATATATTAAAAATGATAAATATAATATATAGTGTTTAATAATATATAAGTGAATTAAATATATTGCATTTATTATATTTAATATTAAAATATATTATAATTAAATTAATTTTTTTATTTAATATTGTAATACCGAATATTGCATTTATTATATTTAATTGAATTAATTAGGGGAAGGAATCAATTTTCAGTTAATATGTTTGAACGGTTTTAACTTACCGTTCGAACGGTACTGCATATATAAGGTCATCCCGACGTCATTTTCACGGAAGTTTACGTGTGCATTTCCTCCGTTCTAAGCCGTTAACCGTCCATCTCCGCCGTTCAACATCGTCTTCACCACCGTCAACAGTGCCTACTCAAAGCCTCTTCCTCTAATTATCGGTATTATTCTTTTTTAAAGCATTTTACCGTTTAGATTTAGGTTTTTGATAGATTATTTGTTTCAGTTAGGATAAACCAATTTATACATCAAAATAATCGGTAGATTTGCTTAAATCCATGTTAGGAACATTTATTTAGGCTTCTATTGCATTTATTTTGGTGTAAAATCCATGGAATCGAACGATTTCATGGATTTCAATGGCCGAGTCGACTCGGCCTGGAATCCCGATTGACACGAATATTGTTCGAACACTATGAGTAGCGTTCGAACGGTATTCATTAACCGGTCGAATGTTGTTTCATATGGTCGAATGGTCAGTCTTTCTTACCGTTCGACCGTTACACTCATCGTTCGAACGTCTTTTCATACGGTCGAACGGTCGGTCTTATTGACCGTTCGACCATTACGTTAAGCGTTCGAACGTTAAATTAGAAAAGAATTACATCAATATTATAGTTCCAATACATCAATATTATAGATCCATTACTACAAGTCTTTTTTTAATATTATATTTTTATTAATATTTATCTAATTAATATTGATATTGAGAGATATTATTTATTAAAAATGATGTTGTTCACAATATCAAATGTTATTAAATTGCTATTCGTTTGAAACTACTGTAAATAGTTCTTTATTGTAAATGTTATATATCTAATTTTTAATTATAAATTTCAGGTTGATTATAATATCTACTTCTAGGCCGGGATGTAAGCGACGCAATCTTGGTGAAAATAGTAGTGGTCCAGTTCGGGAGAGGACAGTTTCACTGGAGCGATCGGTGAAGATTTCTGATTTCCAGAGTCTTCTCTGGGAAGGTCATTCATTGTCCTCAGTCTTCAGTGATCGTGGTTGGGGACCTATCTTGGATGAGCAGGAGGAAGCATGAGAGCCAGTCTCCTACATTGACATTGTTGCTGAGTTCTCTATCCAGCGTAGATGATTCTGGGGCCTACAGGATCACTGTCTGAGGAGTACCCGTTGTATTTTCACAGGATGGACTTGCTGAGCATCTCGGTATTCCTAAGCTGCCATATGCATATTTGAATGTGGTGCCTAGAGAGTTTGATCCTTCAATTGAGGCGGAGACAGCTGAGGAGGAGGCAGTTTATACTGATGAGGTCGATACCCTTGCTTATCACGATGTGAGGGATTTGGTTGTCGATCTAGATGCTCCACCGTATGACGGGACGAAAAGCATCAAACAGGCAGATTTATCTTCTTTCTTTAAGATTTTAAATTTGATAATTGCCAATAACATTGACCCTCAGCAGCACAAGACAGAAGTTGGCATTGATCGGACGAAATTTATGATATGGGTCACTCGTGGCATTCCTATCGACTTGGTGGGGGTATATATTTGATAGGATTCGATCAGAGTCTCGGTACATTTCGATGGATATACTGATATTCGGCGCCATGATCACCCGATATCTGCTATGTGCTGGTGTTGTGCCTGATGTTGCCGAGCGTAAACGGGAGCCGATGAGACCGATAAACAGCACCACCCTCTCACGCAGCACGGGACACTCGAGACTGCGTCTTCGTGGACATGTTGCAGAACCGGTTGATCCTCACAGAGATGCACAGCCGGGAGATTATGGAGTATCAGCTGCAGCTGCTGAGACATCTACACGGGCCGAGGCATTAGTAAACAATGTTACTCGTGAGGAGATGGCTAAGATAGTGCGTGCAGCGATCAGCGAACAGACATCAGTAGTGATCGATGCAGTGCGTATGGAGATCCATTCTGCTGTGTTTGAGCTTCGTACAGAGTTTACTGCCATGTCTGCGACTCAGGTCACCATCAGTACTCGACTAACACAAATAGAGGAATGTATAGCTGCAGTTGAGGAAGTGTGCAAAGACTTGGGGTCTTAATTACTTTTTGATATCTTTTATTTATTTATTTACTGTTTTTTGTATGGACAACATTTTGTGTTTTGTAAATTCAGTATTTAAGTATGAAATAGTATTATTTTATATTTTCTAAACTATTTATTAATTTAGATTATTCCTATTATTTAATTAACCAATTTCTTATAATTACTAGTTAATCTAAATATACTTTGGCAAAAAACTTAAAAAATTAAAACCTTTGTCACCGTTCGACCCCTTCAAATAACGTTTGAACGGTGCATATGCATCATTCGAACCGTTATAATTTACCGTTTAAACGGTTTATCAATTTCCCTCTAAAAGATTTTTACCTAACGCG
The DNA here is from genome assembly GCA_011037825.1 of Carya cathayensis. NCBI lineage: Eukaryota > Viridiplantae > Streptophyta > Magnoliopsida > Fagales > Juglandaceae > Carya > Carya cathayensis. The sequence goes on along the minus strand of QGSO01000421.1, from coordinate 452,178 downwards.
CCAATATTACGTTCAAACGGTAAAAATTAAACATTCGAATGGTTAATTATTAACGGTCGAACGGTTAACTTATTTGGGACAAAAAAATTCGTCCCTAAGTATAGCGTTCGAACGCGTTCGAACAGTCTGACCATTCCATCGTTTTTCCGGAACGAAATTTGAATTTCGTTCCAAAATCTAACTTTTTGAGATGATTTCCAATTCGTCCCAAAGCAAAATCGTCCCTAAATCTATTTTTTGTTGTAGTGTGAAGATGATCGAAATCAACTGCAAGCTAGCTAGCAGGTCCATCCATCCATCGCGAGTGCTTACGCTTATCTTGAACCAATCCCGGCCGGCCAGTCTACCCTTTAATTTCCTCATCACCTTGATCTCTCTTCATCTTTAATTAGACGAATAAAAATTTCATATACTATCACTTTTATATTTTTTTTATACATTTTATTAATATAATTAGTTATATATTCTAAAAAAATTTAATACAGTCTCATTTTCATAAAATGCATAAAGAGTACACAATGGTAATCATATATATCATGTGTGTTTACTTAGAATGGTTAATTACTACCACCGAATAATATCATTCGCCCATTTTCATATGCATGAAATAGAGTGGCTCTATAGCGACACATGGGATATCGACTAGTGCAAATTTTTTTTCTCTTATTTTTATGTATTTTTTTAATATTTTTAAAAATAAAAAAATTCACAATAATATTAAAAAATACTATTTTAATCATTAAGTAAAAGAAATCTCCCTTGTCGGATCCCCGGCCGGGATTCCCGTTTGTGGGAGTAGCATTTCTGATTACTAATATATAAGTAGCTTGTATCATTTTAGATGGTATAAATTACGTGCATTCTTCGACGAGAGTACAAATGACTTGTACATGTCTAATAATATTTCTCTTCTTTGATTAGGCTTATACACTCTAAAATCAAGTCACGTAATTCTCGGGTTCTACAATTTTAAGGATGTGACGGGGGTAAGAATAATTAATGAAAAAGGCTAAAAAGTAAAAGCAGAAGTTCGAACCATTAATTGGATTAGGTGAAAAGTTGAAAATCGAGTTCAGGAATACTTTGGATCCCGAATGGTTTTTTATTTTTTTAAATTTAGTAATTAAAAAGTATTTTTTAATAATATTTTAATTTTTTTTATTTTTAAATAAATATTTAAGAATATAAAAAAAAATATGAAAAATTTTTTTTTTAAAAAAAAAGGAAAAATAAAAAACTTTTTATCTTATTGGGTGGTTTCTCGGATGTAGCACTACTTAATGCAGGAGTTTCAGTCGAACCAAAAAGGAGAATCGATCAATTGACCCGTACTGTACATGTTTTGTTGGCAGGCAGCAAGGCACTGACACGTGAGTACATAGGGACAAAATAAATAAATAAAGAGTTTTGTTACTTCGAAACGAATTTACATTCCAATCAGTATATTAATATTATTATTTTTATATTTAAAATTTAAATTAGTATTATTTTTATTAAAATTTAATTTTTTGATTAATTACATTAAATTTATACACAGAATCGCTTACAATTAAATTTTTTTATAAATAAATAGGTATAATTTTGAGGATAATTTAAAAAAATAAGGTGGGTGGAATTAACGCTCCATTTAAAGGATTGGTAATGGCCTAATTAAATATTAATACAAGTCTAAATTTTAGTTAAAAATGAAAAAAAGTTTTTTTAGTAATTCATGAGTACTCTCCAAATTTGGAGGTTTCTGTTTACATATCAAAAGATTATTTTATAAATTTTCATATTGTACTGTTTTCTAATTAATTACTTTCGTTCATTGCATTTTATTATTTATCTAATATATCTATTTTATGCATCCATTTGATATGATCAAGTTGTTTTTTGGGTTCATGTTATCAGTTAGTTTTATGAAATGGATTTTTTAAATAATAATAAAAGTACTATAAATTATTTATTAATATTTGTTTGATAAGTAAAATAAATATTTTATTTAATTATTAACTAATATATGAAGTGTATTTGTAAACTATAAAAAAAATTATCAAATATTATTAAAATATATAATATAATAATATTATTTTATTTTTAAGATGACTAATCTAAGATAAACTCATCTAACTAAAACTTGATGCCATGATTAAAATGTGAGATTGTGCATAATTAATGTGATAATTAGATTATGAAAAAGTACTAAAATCATAAAACTTTTTTATAAAAATAAATTAACAAATTAACCTGATTTTATATAATAGGTTATAACTATTTAACAATTAAAATAATTTTATAACTATTCAACTGGGCCTGAACCACTCTTTTTGTCGTACGTCCATCTTTACGTGACCTAGCTACCTCCCTACCGCTCTCTCGAACCAGACAACGACAAGAAGACATGCATGCTTATCACGTGGCATTGAGCAAGAGCAAAGAAAAAGGGCAGGCAACCTCATTTTGGGATAAGTTTGCATAGAAATCAAAGAAGTCGTACGTGGTGGATGCAATTCGACCGTTGCATATGAAGAAAGAAACGGCAAGATCATGATCACCATCATAGTCCACGCAAGGAACCTGTGAGTTCAGTCAGCATTCCTTGTCGTCTTTTGCCTACTTTATTACAAATTTCGACGTAGCAGCTTTTCTTTCCAGCGCTTACCTCTCGACCACTCATTTATTCCTAGTTAGTTTCTGCTGAACTCGTTTATTTCCGATGCATGCAGCTGCTGCAGTTGAAGGAAAAGTACTTCATGACCTTCTACCTATTAATTTGTAAAAAATATAATATGAATTTTAAATATTTCTATTTATATATTTTATTTTTTTAATAAATAAAAAAGTGATTATTATTATATAAAATTTTATTTTTTAATTTTTTTATCAACTTTTTAAATTAATTTTATCTTTTTTTTTTTTTTGAGTGTGAACTGACTAATGAGGAAGTTTATGGGAAAAATTTTCAATTCCCAACAGAAAAGTCTGCCGGCTAGCTTTTACTAACACCAAACATATTTTTTTGGAACCTACTCTTTATATTATATGGAGGAGATTAATCAATATAATATGATGATAACTAGAATAGATTCTTCAGCTAGCTTAAGAAAGACGGATCGAATATTTATTCAGTCAATGATTAATTATCAATATATTTGCAATATAAAGTTGGATTATATTTTTCCGTATATTTATTTATTTGAAAATAAGTAATACTACATAAAATTTTAAGGTGGATAAATCACATGCACTTCTTTTAAAAATAATAGTGCACACTTATTAAAAAATTTAATTTTTTATATGAATTCAGGAGTTCTTCATGTGGGTCATCCCAGATTTATCCATTATATT